>APFE030823914.1:142730-169433 GCA_000404065.3 Pinus taeda | reverse complement strand
TTTTTTTTTTTTTTTTTTTTTTTTTTTTTTTTTTTTTTTTTTTTTTTTTTTTTAATTAATATTTTAGTTTTTTTATCATATTTTTTTAATTAGCATGGTTAATAAATCTATAAAAAAATATCGGAATTATAGATTAAATGCGTATAGAATAGATATTTTATTTAATAATAGTTCAAAGGTATGAGTTGATTTATGTATTTAAAAATGTATTTCAAATAACTATTTTTTTTAAGTCATCTACCAAATTTTAATAATCAAATAAAAATAAAAAAACCAAACCAAATTTTACATTTTGACTAAATAATGTTAATAGCATTCAAGTAAAAGAAATAAATTTCAAAGTTAAAATTTATTCATCCTCTATAATCATATAAATTTATTCATATCTCTGTCCATCTTCTATAATCATGTTTTTTTTTGTTTATCAAAAAATCTTCATGGTAATTTCAAATCTCTATGAATCATATATAATCATGATTTTGTATTTTGAACTTTTTTGGTGATCATTGTGAAATTTCTTCTACCCAAAAGGTGTTATTAACCAATTAATTTTCATATTACTTATACACAACAAAATTAATTTATCAGTTGAAAGTAATGAATAAAAGCATGAACAACACCATTCACCAAATAATATTTGCAGCGGAATACACGAGAAACCAATCACACAAATAACATAAATATTTTTGGACAAATGTCCCTGGAAAAACATCGGTGTGGGGAAAACCAATTTTCAGATCAAGGGTTTTATTATTAATCTTCAGCAAATCTACTATTGAGAAATTACATAAACTGC
Source organism: Pinus taeda (assembly GCA_000404065.3). Taxonomy (NCBI): domain Eukaryota; kingdom Viridiplantae; phylum Streptophyta; class Pinopsida; order Pinales; family Pinaceae; genus Pinus; species Pinus taeda. The sequence continues at coordinate 168,637 of APFE030823914.1, read as the reverse complement.
TTACCTCACATTAGCAAAGCTTCGACAATATTTATCTTCTCCTTTGCTGACCAAATCAAACTATGAAATCCTGGCAACTTCCCTTCTATAAATCGCACAACCTACCTAGCACTCGCACAACCTTCCCAACAATTTGCACCTCCTCCTGGAAAACTCACACAGCCTATGGAAAACTCCCACTATCTCCAACAACTTGTACTAGCAATCCTGGCAATTCACATTACCTTTGGGAAACTCACACTACCTCTAGAAAATAACTTGACCCTCTATGTAGACAATAATTTAGCTAACAAAACTCCCTCTAAAACTCATAAGCTTAAATTCTTCTCGAATGAAGAATAAACCCTGCAAAACTCTTCCTCAATTGCTATTGTTGAAACCCTCATGGGGTCTCTCTGAAAACTCACCCAACTCAACTCATCTTGATGATCTCTATGATGCCCATCAACCTCCCTTTATAATCTCTCATTCACAAATGAACGACCAAGATTAGAAGTTATCTTGTCCCAATCAATAGCTAAGATCATCTTAGAAACATTCTACAAGCTTCTAGAGGCAAAACGATCTTATCTCAACTAATGTCAAATAATATCCACTTTTCCTAAGTTTTAACTTAGGAAATATTTAAAAATCACAAATTGAGTTAATTAAGATATTTTCCCTAAGAGATGTTAGGAAAAATTACATGGGCTTGGATATAATTAATCCCCTTGTGTTCCTAGTCTTAGTGACACCTCTCAATGCTAGAACATATGTTTGAGCTACACTATTTAACACTCCCTTCTAGCAAAGAGGGTGTTCTCCACAACACCCAACTTGTCCTCGAAGAAAACAAACTTTCCTTTATTCAAGACCTTCGTCAGAATGTATGCGACCTGCTATTATGTAAGCACATAGTGTAGTCAAATTGATCCACATTTTACCCAATCACTGATGAAATGGTATCGTATGTCAATATGTTTCAACCAATCATGGAATATTGGATTCTTGAATAAATTGATACAACTTTAGTTATCACCGTGAATGATGGCCGACTCTATCCTCTAAACATGCAATACCACTAGCAACTTTTGAAGGCATATGGCCTCACATGTTGCTATGATCGCTTCCATCTACTCTACATCTACAAAGCTTAATGCAATAGACTTCTGCTTCTTGTTGTACCAAGAGACAACCCTCGATCCCATGCTGAAGCAACACTTTGAAGTGCTTTTCTAGTCCACTGCATTACCTACCCATTCTGAATCAGTGTAGCCAATCAACCTAACACCATTACCTTGAGTATATTTCAACCCATACTCAATTGTACCTCGTAGATATCGTAGCACATGCTTTGTTGTTGTCTAATGCACTCTCTTTGGTTCCACCATGAATTGAATAAGAGTGTTGACTGCAAAGCAAATGCATGGCCTTGTGTTGACAAGATACATAAGAGAGCCAATAAGCTATCTATATAAGGTGGAGTCCTCTACTACCTACTTTGGTGCATCAATTTTCCTCCAGTTGGTTACTATAGGTGTAGACATGGGTCTACAGTCCAACATTCTGAATTTCTTTGAGATTTCGAAAGTATATCTCCCTTAACCAAGGAAGATTTCCCCATTTGTCTGCCACACCCAAAGTCTTTCATCTCAAACTATGTTGCTAAGTCTGTCTTGTAGTCTTTTGTGAGCCCTAGTGACCCAGTCAAAAATAGATCATCCACATACAAAACAAGAACGAGTGATTCACCTCCAACCATCAAGTAGTAGAGGTTTGAATCTGCCTTACTCTTCATGAAGCCCATCTCTTGCAAGTTGTTGTCAATACGACCATACCATACTCTGGGAGCTTGCTTGAGTCCATATAGTGCTCTCTTCAACCAACATACAATGGTTTTCCTACCTACATACATTGGTTTTACTCCCATGCATCTCAAAGCCCTCTGCTTGTTCAATATACAAATCCTCTTTTATGCTTTGTTTAGGAATACCATCTTGACATCCATCTGATGAATCTTCCATACCATTTGTGATGCAAGTGAAATCACAACCCTAATGGAAGTATACCTAGCCACGAGAACAAATGTATCCTCATAATATATTCGCTCTTTCTGAGATAAACCTTAGCCATGAACCCGACTTTGAATTTTTCAATGCTACCATATGCAATGTGCTTTATCTTAAAGATCCAACGAAAACCAACCATTATCTTATCCAATGGTCTAGGCACGACCTCCCAAACATCATTCAACATTACGAAGTTGTACTCCTCCACCATATCATCCTGCCACACTCGGTGATGTGTAGCCTCTTCATAGTTGGAAGTCTCATTGCCAATGAGATGACTCATCAATGCCTTGTAACTTGAATATCTCTCTAGTGGTCTCTAATCCATGGTGCTCGATCTGAGAGCTCCTAGAAACTCATGTGCATCTCTCAATGTTTGAAGCAACTCATGGTTCCTCCTGCCAACTTAAGTGGGTGGAGCTTCAAGCTCCTCATCATGCTTCTACTCCGTATTCTGTGAACTCTCCTCTACACCTATACCTATAATAGTCAATGTGCTTGTAATTGTGCCTTGCACCTGAAATCGTTGGTCAACCCTTGGAGCTTTTGCTTACTGACTATGATAAACTGTTGGAAACTTATGATATCTCTTGAAGGCTTTCTCCTCCTAAAACGTAGCATTTCATCTCGTGATGGTCTTTCAAGTCCCTGAAATATTGATCATGTATGCCTTGGGTGTTTCGATGTAACCAATGAAATGCCCCTTCTATGTAGTTGGATCCAGCTTGGTGCACTTCTCGGTTGGAATGTGATAATAAGAAATACTGCTAAAAATCCTGAAATGACCAACTTTTGGCTTCTTCCCTGTAAATGCCTCCTCGGGTGTCATCTTTTCCAACACCTTATGTAGGACCATATTATAAATGTAAATTGTTGTGCTACATGCTTTTGCCTAAACATATCTATGTAAATACTGATCATATAGCGTGGCTCTTGTTGCTCCAACTATGGTTTTGTTCTTGCATTTTGTAAACCCATTATATTATGGGTTATATGGAGTTGTCCACTCTGTCTTGATTCCCTCCTTGGCATAGAACTCCTTGAAAGATTTCTCAATAAACTCACCTCCATTGTCCGTTTGAAGTACCTTTATCTTCTTTCTCGTCGAGTTCTCCACAAGAGCTTTAAACTCTTGGAAGTGATTGAAGGCTTCATCTCTTGATTATTGGAGTTTGGAATTGATTCCATGGTATCCATTTATTAGTCTTCATAATAATATCCTACATTAATTAGTATTCTCCAATTTAATAAATTACAAATTTTTAATTTTTATTAAATTGGAGAATACTAATTAATGTAGGATATTATTATGAAGATTAATAAATGGATATTGTGGAATCAATTATGGACTCCAATAATCAAGATATCCACCATAGATATCTTAAAACAATCACTTCATCTCTTATATTTAAGAAGTATATCTAGGTCTTCCTAGAGAAATCATCAATGAAGGACATGATAAGCGTAATTCCTGAGAGGTTGTGTGGATAATGTGCCACAAATATCAGAATGTATCAAATCTAACACACCCTTGGTTCTATTGTCATTCATTAGAAATGTTTATTTTGAAAACTTTCCATGTACGCACCCTTTGCATATGTTATCATGCTTTGTACTCACCTCTGGAATACCTGCCACCATTTATCTGAGCATCTTAAGTTCTCCATAATGGATATGACCTATCCTCTTATGCCACAAATCTCTCATACCTCTGCTACTATTGTTGCTAACCAGTGCCTTTGGAGTATCAAACTGCAACCTGTACAACTTGTTGCTTCTTACCCCAATCTCCTTTAATAACTTCCAAACTTGGTGATTTAGATACATCGTTTGTCCTAGAAAATATGCATCATACCCCTTATCTTGAAGAGGAGATATGGAAATTAGATTCATTCCCACACATGGCACATGCAACACATCTGTAACATTGGTATTTTTTCCTGACTCCCTGTGAAATGTGATTGTCTCTCTCCTAACTGGAGTACACTTGGATTTGTTTCCCATTTGTATTTGGAAACCTATCTCCTTTTCTTTGTAGCAAGGGAAATACTCTCTAACTTTTGTCATGTGACATGGCGCTCCACTGTTAATGTACTAGACACCTGTGGAAGTTAAGCTAGATAAGCAATCTATAAGAGCTAACTCATCCTCAAGTCTTGAAGGTTGTTCATGAATATTTGTTGAAGGTGTTACAGGTCTATTTGGGCACATCACTCTCGATATTTAGATCGGTACAATTAGGGCTCATCAACCCCTAATTCAGTTGTTACATGCCCTAAACAAGTCACCTCATTGAATGCTTCCATCCATGAAAGTTTCCTAGCCTGAAGCCTTGTTGAAATGCCTCCTTGGGACACCAGCGCAACCTTGGTCAGGGGTAACTACACTGCATTGTAGGTAGGGCCATTTAGGCTTGCACTTCAGTGCACTTAGGCCCACCTACACCTGCGCTGGGAAAGAATGAATGAAATTTTCATAGGGTTCTGGGAATATTCCTTGATTCTAGATCATTCTAGAAGGATCCCATTTCTTATCTCATCCTATGAGCTTGAATTTGGATAGGCTATGGATCAATTAACGTCCTATCTTCTCATCCCTTGCTCCATGGAAACTAACTCCAATTTTGGAAGGCCATTCAATACCCAATTTATGACATAACCACCTCCATTTCCCTATAAATTGAGCACTCATCATAGTGTGAGGGGGCTAGAATCTGAAGATTGTAAGGAAATACTAATGCTTTGAAATTTGAGTTCATATCAAGTAATGTTATGCTGTGGGATTGGTGTGCTTTTGGTGTGACGAGGGTTGGACTTAAGTTGTATGAGTGACACGGGATCGAATTGCATTGAGTGAAACTCTTCCTTCTACATTAATAAAGTTGTTTATTCCTTTTCTCATATTCTTGTTCATATCTGTGATCATTATGTGTTTCAATGTTTTCGATTCCATTGGTTTATAGTAGATAGATCATGTATGCTTTGATCGTTGTTGTTTTTGTTTCTGTTGACACAACTACCAATTTAGCGGATTCAGTTCAAGTGGGAGCGACGAGAGCAATTCAAAGGAGATCAAGGAAGCAAAAGACTACAAGTAAGTTCCTTCATCTCATCTAACTACTATAGGAAAAGGTTAAACTAATTCCTTTATGTTGTTCTAAGTGTATTTACCCACTCAGGGAAAATGTGTTTATCCGTAGATACAAATTCCATATAATAGAAGGTGTTATCTATTGTTTCTTATTCTTTTCACCCTTCTTTTTGTTACCACATTGAATAGCATAGTGTCCCTATTGATGATATCCAAAACACTTGATTTTACTCAAGTCTTTCTTTTTCTTCTCTCCCTCAGAGTTACACCATTTTCTTAATCCTTTCTTAGGTTTTCCCTTCCCCATAAGAGTAATGTTCTCGCCATCCTCAAATTTCTAGCCACTGTTGTTGCTAGCGTTGACATAGCTTTTCCTAAGCTCCTCCTAAGTGAAATTACTTTAAAGGAAATCCCAGTTAGGAAGGTCTTGTCATCCATTAATTACATGGACAATGACGTCCCACTACTTTAAGAACCCATTCAATGTAGTTCTCGTGATTTTTTCATATTCCACTCTTTCTCGGATAGTTGTTAACTCATCTCTAGCTTATTTGACCCTGGTAAGGTAACTGACAATGCTTTCTCCCTTGTTCTATCTAGTGTTTCATAGCTTCTCTCTGAGGATCAACTTCTGTTAACAGTTGCACTCTATAACAGACTTAAGATGGTTTCCTGCATCTTCTTACATGTATCCAACTTTGTAATGTCAGGTACGATATGATCTTTGACCCCATCTTGGATAAGACATCTAGCTTTAACATCCTCCTTGGAGTAGGTCACTGGTTGTGTTGGATCTATCGGTATGTCAAAAATAGATGTTTCATACTCCTTAAGTTCGTGCTACTGCAACCAAAAAAGTATTATGGATTTCCAGATACCAAAGTTTGATGCATCATCAAGTCTATTTTGATCCCTCAAACCAGCTGAAGCCATTTCTGAAACCCTTGAACAATAAACCCGAATAATTCTGAAGAGATACGAAGAGAATAAACTTGTGTGATGAAACCTTTGGTTTTTTCCTTCAAAATCCTTACGCTTAGATAAAGAAATGCCTCAACGTTGTAGATAACTTTGATACTATGTGAAATTTTCTACTGCCCAAAAAGTGTTATTAACCCAATTGATGATTTTGATTCTTATACAAAGAAAAATTAATTTATCAATTGAAAGTAATGAATATAAACATGAACAACGTCATTCACCAATTAATATTTGCAGCGGAATACACGAGAAACTAGTTACACAAATAACACAAATATTTTTTGGATGAATGTCCTTGCAAAAACCCAAATGCGAGGAAAACCAATTTTCAGATCGTGGATTTTGTTATTAATCTTCGACAAATTTACTATTGAGAAATTACACAAACTACTCACCTCACATTAAAAAATCTCTGGCAAATTTTATCTTCTCCTTTATTGATCAAATCAAACATTGAAAACCACGTGACTTCCCTTCTGCAAATAACACAAACTCCTTGGCACTCGCACGGTCTTCCTGACAATTCACGCCTTACCTTCGAATACTCACACAACCTTTTGGAAAACTTACACATCCTCTAGAAAACTTGCATTGGCAATTTGCATTGCCTCCAACAACTCGCACTGGCTATTCTCGCAATTCACACTACCTCTGGGAAACTTGCATTGCCTCCAAAAAAATATCTCAACCCTTTCTACAGACAATAATCTGGACAACAAAACTCCCTCTGAAACTTAAAATCTCTAAGTCTTCTCAGATGAAGAATAAACCTTGCAAAACTCTTCCTCAATAATTGTTGCTAAAACCCTCTTGGTGTCTCTCTGAAAACTTGCCCAAATCAACTCAACTCAATGATCTCTAATGTTGCCCATCAACCTCCCTTTATAATCTCTCATTCACAAATGAAAAACTAAGATTAGAAGCAACCTTGTCCCAATCAATGGCTAAGATAGTCTTAGAAACTTTCTATAAATTTCTAGAGGCAAATCGATCTTATCTCAACTAATGTCAATTAATTTTCCACTTTCCCTAAATTTTAACTTAGGAAATATTTAAAATCATTAATTGACTTAATTAATATATTTTCCCTAGGTGAAACTTTGTGAACATTTACACGGGCTTGGATATAATTAATTCCTTTGTGTTCTTAGCCTTAGTGACACCTCTAAAGGCTAGAACACATATCCTAGTTGTTGAGAAATCTATATGGCAATGATTAGAGTGATTTCTCTTTCCTTGATAACTGCTTGTGATGTATTTTATTTTTTTCTTACTTTTTAACTTCTTTACTTATTATTATGTTTGTAAATCATCAAACAACTACAAAAACAAGAAGAACAATAACACAAAATATAGGTTGCAATCCAGGGCCCAAACCTCTCCAATTGAGAAGAAAACCTGCAACTCTCTTCTCTTCCTTATAGATTCTTCAATTGACGAATTCCAAGACCTCTAGACCAAGACCAATACCCTCCAAGACCAAGTCCAACATTTCCTGATGACACGCTTTCCTTGAACAAGTCAAACCCAGTTAAATCTCTTCCAGTAGCACAACTTCGACCCCCAGCTGCAGAATTTCAGCCTCTACTTCAAACTTGAAATTTTCGGCCCTTCAACAGTTGTTGTTCATTAGAGAACTTTTGAGGCTTAAAATGGGTCTGATCTGAAAATGGGGCCTAAAGGCTTCTTGTCAAGCTTACAAGAACTTCTCCCACTTCCAAAGCTTAAATATTCCCAAGTCTTTATGATTAACCAATTCATAATTAAATATGTGCTTGAAAATAAGGTATATGCTTATGTTTGTTTTAAAATTGTTTATGTGTTGTAAATTGATTTGCTTAAACTGATATAAAACATATAACGATGAAACAATGCAACAAATGAGAATCACACATAAGACAACAAGTTTAATATGGAGTTCACCCAAAACTCTTGGGCTATGTCTCCTTGAGCTCTAGTCAACTCAACTAGGCTCTCTGGGATTATGGTATAAGTTCTTTTACAAACTCCACACTCAACTCCACTGTTTTACATAGAAACAATGGGCTTAGAACACCATCTCATCCCTAGCTCTGAAGCTCTCGACTTTCTGGCTCTTGGCTCTGGCTCTGGCTCTGGCTCTCGGCTCTAGCTCTTGGCTCTGGCTCTTCAGCTCTGGCTTCTCTGAGCTCTTTCTCGGCCTCTGCGTGCATCAATGGTTCACTTGACCTCCAAGCGACTCCCTCATCTGCTCTGCGCATTAACTTTCGCTCTCTCTACTCTCTCTTTTCTCAATTGAGCTCTCTGCCTCCTTTGAGGTACTTTTCCAGCTTTTCAGCTTCCCCCAATCGTTTCTCTGTGTATCATCATCTCTTTATGCCTCTGCGGCTTCCCTGCTCCTTGTTAGTTCAATTAGCCATCTGGCTCTGTGGCTTCAAAATGCGTCATTGCCCATAAAACGCCCGCTTGCAGCATGGCATGATGATCTGGAGCGGTTGCAGAGGTCTCAGAGATTTTCCTTAGGCAAAACCTGAAATTAGAGAAATCCATTACACAGAGGTTTTCCCGGAAAATACACTATTAGACGTGAATTCTAGATGTGAAATTCCATTAAATCACCCCTAAAAACCCTATTGGGTCTACCATTAGGCAGCATATCGCATCGCGTAGGCATATTGGGCAAAATCCCAAATACACGGGAAATACATTGAAAAACTTGTCAAAATGCCTTTTATTGGACTTCAAATATTATCACATTCACCCTAATATCGCATCAGGTCTGTCTTTGGCCACTATCGAAATCCCCACCATTGATCTGCGGGATCTCTGATCCAACGGTCGATATCCATTTTCGAGCGGCTTAGGAGTATGGAGGTTACCCATCTGAAAAGGCTGTTTACCTCTCTGCTATGCCAGCCACGTGTCGACCAGTGTGTGGGATCGGGCAGAGCCAGCCCAATACCGCTTTCTGCCTGAGGCCCGCTCGAAATCCCGCCTTCACAGAACTCAATTTTTATGAACTGCGACTATAATTCCTCTTCGGGTCCGACTTTATCACTTCGGGCGTTTTTCCTTTGTATTTCAGTTTTTATCCTGAAATGCATCAATACACAAAAGACCCGACATATATCGGAACTCAAAATTTATCGACCCGCGCTTATAAAATCCGTTGAGTCCGGCATGCTATCGCCCCTTTATATCGTTGTGATGCGATATTTTGCAATTGCATGTCGCATAGCCCCGGGGGTCCTTCCCTTGCCTCGTGGCATCACGACACCGAACCGTCGATCCAATCATCGGCAATTGCATGTCGCGTAGCCTAGGTCCCGATATCTCATGAGGGCCTGTCTCCGATCTGATACATTGGAGATCGCCAATCAGGGGTCTCCCGCCTTCGGCCTAAGTCCTTCCCTTTTTCCTTTTTCCGATGTGATTTCCCATATAAGGCCTTTTAGGCCATTTTTAGAAGATTTTGCCTCTTTTTCCAAAGAACAAAGGGCAACTTCTTTCTGCAATAACTTCTGCATCCTCAAGTTGCAGTAGATTTAGAAGGAAAAGATATCTGCAATGGGGCTATTTCCAAGAACATCCTTGGACTTTCATTTTCCTCTGTGAGGAACACTTAGACTTAGAAGTCTATCCAAAATCCATTTTGGTTCACTCCTTCCCACTAAATGAACTTTTGGTCTCCAAAAGACTGACATACTGTTCTGAACAATAAATGAGAGTAACAACACCCTCTTCTTTCAGCCTCCATACACTTGCCTTGCATAAACCAAAGCCTTTGACCACTCTCCTTCTTGGATGCGCTAGTCCTCTTGGGAAGAACTGCCTTCCTGCAAAACTCTTGTTGAAATGGTCATAGAAGGTAGTTTGAACTTCTCTGTCTTGATCATTGATCCAAGGTGGCTCAAACAAATGTGAAGTACATATTCTCCGCAAAACTTTCATTTGTACCTGTTTGACAAGCTGTCAACAACATCTATTAACAACAACAAAAATACAGACAACAACTAGATGGCCTAAACTCCCGCGTCAACAAAAGAAATAGATTTCTCATCTTGTGAACACCTCCATGTCATACATCTGCATACAGATGATGGACTATATAACAAGCCCCAAAAAATGTCTTTAAAACAAATGACCCTTCAAGTCAAGCATGTAGAAAAAGACCATTAGGACTCTTTTTCAAAAGATGAAATACTTCATCATTATCTCCATCTTGGAGACCACATCAACTTTTCTCAGGTCAATATTACATGCATGTTACAACAAAGAAACCAACCCTTCAATTTAATTACACACACATGTTCAAAAACAAGGAAATCATCAGCATCCCTGTGTTCATGCACATCAAGCTTATGCATGCATTTCATCCTTCAACTTTTCGCTTAAGCACACTGTACTTTCGACGTTGAAATGAACATAATGTTGCAGCAACAAAGTGAGTCTCCTACTCAACTTCTCCATTCACCTTCTTGGTAAAATCCTGCAATTTGCATTCCATTAACAAAGAAATGCAAACAGATTCATCAATAGACATGCAATCTTAATTGGATAGGAATTCTAACCATTTCTCACCAATCCCTTTTCAAAGGGATTTCCTTTGTTTGCACATCAACATCAACATGTGAATCATCTTGAGACACATCATTCATGGAATCTTCCTTTCCATTTCTGCCATCTTCTCTTTCCACTTTCTTCAGCTTTTGTGGAAGCATTGTTGGATTCAGAGTCCAACACCTTTCAGCAAGATGCCCTTGCTTATGGCAGTAAGTGCACTGCATGTGCATCCTCTTGACAGCATGATTTTCCTTGTCCAATGGACCTTTGGCTTCTTGCTTTCCTTCAAAATTTTCCTGTATGTTGCCATTCTCTTCCAACATCTAGAAACATTATGGTTATCCAAACCACAAAAGGAACAATCAATTATTTTCCCATATCTATGTGGAAATTTATCATGCTTTGCAAAACCAAAAGGAAGATGATTAGAACAAGATTTATACCTTTCTCTTTCACCTTTATTGCCTTCATGAGGAGGTGAATCAAATGAAGAAGTGGCTCCCTTTGAAACACCATCAATCTCTTCAAGGCTGTTAGAGTCTCCACAACTCTCCAGTTCAAGTGTGTGTTTTTGAACACCTGCATCCTACAAATGATGTTTCAAGCTATTGCATTCCTCATGAATACAATCTTCACACTCTTGAGGTAGAGGACTTGCAATGAAACTCCTTCTTGGAACTGTTTCAATGGCTTTCATGGTAGCTTTGGAACTCTTTCCATAAGACTGTCCATAGCCAACAACCAAATACTTAGGCCTTTCCTCAACCATTATTGGCTCAACAATACCTTGTGCATGTTTACCCAAGCCTTTTCCTTCATAGCCCATCTTGGACATTAGCTTGGAACCTATGCCTTTGGTATGCTTTTCAGAAGAACCAATATAAACATTCTTAGAAGAATTTGAAGACAAACTGGAATGGTTTACCTCTTCTTCAAGCTGATACTTGATTAAGGCTTCTTTGGCAACAAAGAGTTGTGACTCCAAATCATGCATCATTTTCCGGTTCATATTTGCAATATGAAGTTGCCTCTCCATTTCCTACAATTTTTCAGAAAGCAACTGCGTCTCTTCCTCCATGGAATTCAACTGCTCTCTAAGTACGTTGCTCTTCCTTCCATCCTCTTACATTTCTCTTCCTTCATGTCTTCATCAAAGACTATTGTGAAGAAAGGAGAGTTTGAGGACTCACTTGTAGAAGTTGTCATTATACCAATGAACAAAAGAACTTCAAACAATATTAACAAAGAGCTTTATTCAGCAACCTTTTGCAACAAACCTCTTGTGCTTCAAGGATTGCCTTGAGGCCCTTTGGGATTAGAAGAATGCCTTCAACCCTTCTTCCTTCTTGTCCTCCCTGGACTGAGCTATCAATAGCTTTCCCTTCACCTTTGCAAACTCAAACAATAGTCAGTCTGCAACAAGCATACAATCAACCTTTCACTGTTTAAACACCCTTCAGACAAGCAATCTTTGCTTTGTCAATCAAGCATTCTGATATAACCTTCTTTGAAGGTGGGGTTAATCAATCTCAAGCTCTGATACCATCTGATCTGAAATGGGACCTAAAGGCTTCATGTCAAGCTTACAAGAACCTCTCCCCGTTCCAAATCTTAAATATTCCCAAGTCTTTATGATTAACCAATGCGGAACTAAATACGTGCTTGAAAATAAGGTATATGCTTATGTTTGTTTTAAAACTGTTTATGTGTTGTAAATTGATTTGCTTAAATTGGTATAAAACATATAACAGTGAAATAATGCAGCAAATGAGCATCACACATAAGACAACAAGTTTAATATGGATTTCACCCAAAACTCTTGGGCTATGTCTCCGTGAGCTCTAGTCAACTCGACTAGGCTCTCTGGGATTATGGTATAAGTTCTTTTACAATATCCACACTCAACTCCACTGTTTTACACATAAACAATGGGCTTAAAACACCATCTCATCCTTGGCTCTGAAGCTCTTGGCTTTCTAGCTCTCGACTCCCGCTCTGGCTTTGGCTCTCGGCTTTGGCTCTGGCTCTTGGTTCTAGCTTTGGCTCTTCGGCTCTAGCTTCTCTGAGCTCTTTCTCGACCTCTGTGTGCATCAATGGTTTACTTGACCTCCAAGCGACTCCCTCAGCTGCTATGTGCAGTAGCTTTCGCTCTCTCTTTTCTCAATTGAGCTCTCTTCTTCCTTTGAGGTATTGTTCCAACTCTTTGGCTTCCCCTAGCCATTTCTCTGCGTATCATCATCTCTTTGCACCTCTGCAGCTTCCCTACTCCTTGTCAGTTCCACTGACCATCTGGCTCTGTGACTCTGTGGCTTCAAAATGCATCATTGCTCGTAAAAATGCCTGCTTGCAGCGTGGCATGATGATCTGGAGGAGTTACAGAGGTTTCAGAGTCTTTCCTTAGGAAAAACTCGAAATTAGAGAAAATCCATTACACAGAGGTTTTCCTGGAAAATACACGATCGGGCGTGAATTCCGGATGTGAAATTCCATTAAATCGCCCCTAAAAACCCTATCGGGCCCACCATTAAGCAGCATATTGCATCGTGTAGGCATATTGGGAAAAATCCCAAATACATGCGAAATACATTGAAAAACCCGTCAAAATGCCTTCTATCAGACTTCAAATATTATCGCATCTACCGTAATATCGCATTGGGTCTGCCTTTGGCCGCTATCGAAATCCCCACTATTGATCTGCGAGATCTCCGATCCAATGGTCGATATCCATTTTCGGGCGGCTTAGGAGTATGGTACCCGCCCGAAAAGGTGGTTTTCCTCTCTCCTCCGCCAGCCATGTGTCGACCAGTGTGTGGGATCGGGTGGAGCCAACCCAATATCGCTTTCCACCTAAGGCCTGCCTGAAATCCCGCCTTTACGAAACTCAAATATTATGAATTCCGCCTATAATTCCCCTTCGGGTCCAGCTTTATCGCTTCAAGTGTTTTTCCTTTGTATTTCGGTTTTTATCCCGAAATGCATCAATACACAGAGAACCCAACATATATCGGAACTCAAAATTTATCGAACCGCGCTTATAAAATCCGTCAGGTCCGGCATGTTATTGCCCCTTTATATCGCTGCGATGTGACATTGCGATGCGATATATCGCAATTGCATGTCGCATAGCCCCAGGGGTCCTTCCCTTGTCTTGTGGCATCACGACATTGATCTGATCATCGACGATCACATGTCGCATAGCCCGGGTCTTGATATCGCATGTGGGCCTATCTCCGATCCGATACATCGGAGATCGCCAATTGGGGGTCTCCCGCCTCCAGCCTAAGTCCTTCTCTTTTTCCTTTTTCTGATGTGATTTCCCATATAAGGCCTTTTAGGCCATTTTTAGAAGATTTTGCCTCTTTTTCCAAAGAACAAAGAGCAACTTCTTTCTGCAATAACTTTTGTATCCTAAGTCCATTTTAGCCCATTCAAGTTGTAGGAGATTCAGAAGGAAAAGATCTCTGTAATGGGTCTATTTCCAGGAACATCCTTGGAATTTCACTTTCCTGTGTGAGGAACACTTAGACTTAGTAGTCTATCCAAAATCCATTTTGGATCAGGGCTTCATAAGAAAAATGTACATCCAAAATAAACTTTATAACAACCAATAGGATTCAAGATGATGATGTCAACCATGGGGGATGATTCACCATTTTTGGGATAAAAAGGTAAAAAGATTAAAAAATAATAAAATAATAAAATATATTTTTTTCAACTTGTCTCCCTAAGGTTTTACTCAAATTTCGAGCGAGAGTACTCGTTGGATGCAAAATTAAATTCCTCATCCAAGGAGTACCCATATTGCATACTATCAATGGACCCTGTTATATGAAAAATGAGAAATACATAAAAAAAAACGTGATTGCAATCACATTTTATATGTATTTCTATTTTTTCATGTAGTAGGGTCCATAAAAAGTATGCAACATGGGTAATCCTTAGATGAGGAATCAAATTTTGCATCCAACGAGTGTTCCCACTCAAAATTTGAGCAAACCCATATGGAGATAAGTTGAAAATTGAGTTGAAAAAGTAGTTTTTCTTTTTTCCCTCTAAAATTTGATGATGTAATCTAATATTATTTTATTATGTCCACTAATATTTTATTATTTCCTTAGGAGACCCATTTTAAACCTCGAAATTCCCCTAATGGCCACACGTGTGAGCTTTATTTATCCTTCCAAGGCTTCCTCAGACCTTCGCTTGGATTCTCTTCCTTCTAGATCTTGAGGATGGCTTCTTGTGACCTTCGCTTGACCTTCTTTCCTTCCCTTCTTCAAGATCAAACTTGTAGAAGAAATTGCAAAAACCTTAGCCTTCCTTCGCATGTGTGAGAGAGAAATATCCCAAAACAAGTCTCCTTTGCCCTCTTCCTTCTTCGATTACCTTCTTCTTGTTCCTCCTTCACTTGGATGAGAGAGTGATGAATGTTCTTCAAGGAGGTCGAGTTTCCTCCTTTATATAGGTTTATTAAAGTGGAAATGGCTCCTCAAATTAGGTTGACTTGCCGGTTGCCTGCTCAACTTGGTTTTGAAGGGTATTTTGAAACTTTTAACGACAAAAAATATTTTCTTTACAAGTTACAATATGCTTGATGGGGTATTCAACTTATGACAATGACTCTTTTGATTTCTTGACCTAGGATTAACCCTAGAAGCACTCAATGGGTGCTTGACCTATAAAATAAAATATTTTGAGCATGAAACCTATGCTCCAATAATAATAATAATATTTTTTCTTTCATTTTACAATTTACAAGAATCCAAAGTAAATTTCATACTTATGAAAATCAAACCTAGTTACACATTTTTCAACACTTCCTCTTAACTAGGGAGGTATTCATAAATGGGACATGGACATTCTCAATCTGAAGAGATCTCATAAGAAGAGTTAGACTGGTAACCCATTAGTTTAGCATCATAACAACCAACATTGTCATATAGAAAGCCCCTGACTAATGACTCTATCTCTCCACAAGATGAGAGCACAATGCTAGCGAGACCAATGATTTATAGACACCATCATCATTGTCTCTCAAGGTACGTAACCGACATGGGTGTTCACAGAGTATGACCTTCTTTGGACTATTCTTATCTTGGATAGCTAGTCCTTAAAGAATATTGGTCCATGACTACTCTTATCTTGGAGGCCTTGCTACATCCTCAAACAACATCAGATGCCAGATGTTTACCTAATCCTCCATTCTGTCTTCCCAAGTGAAGACACGAATGATGTGCCTATCTATCCCTCTCAATCAGGGAGGATACATCAACCAAACCAATCTTGTATCTTAAATATACAAGCTTCTTATTATGAGGAAATTTCGTCATTTATCAACTTCCTGGTCGTCAGTAGAGATATATTGTAGATGCAACACACCATCTTGTACTAGCTTCCAAATGTAGTGATATTTGTTGTTGATATGATTTATCTTTCCATGAAATATTGGGTCTTCAGACAATTGTATACAATCGGTGTTATCACAATGTATCATTCTAGGGTCCATTGGTCCTTCAAATAGCTCTGATAGCAACTTCCTTAACCAGACAACTTCTCTGCTTACTTCACAAGCTGCAATGTACTCAGCCTCAACACTACGCAAAGCACCCATATCTTGTTTTTTGCTCATCCATGAGATCATGGAGGATCCCAAACTAAAACGTCCTCATGTAATGCTTCTTCCATCTTGCTGACTACCTTTCGAGTCAGAATCTGAATATCCAATCAATTGGATATCATTCCTCGTATCATATTTTAGGCAGTAGTGGATTGTTACTTGCATATATCTCAGTATGTTTTTCGCTGCTATCCAATGATCATGCTTTGGCTCTACTTGTAATTGACTGAGAATATTTACTAAAAAACATATGTATGGTCGAGTATTCACCAAGTACATGAATGAGCCAATCATTTTCCTATACCTGGAAGGATCCACAGGGCTTGATTCAAAACTCCTTAGTCTTTTTAAGTTTGTGATAATTGGCATTGTCATTGGTTTGCAATCCATCATGTCAAACCTCTTCAACATCTTGATCACATACTTTCCTTGAATTAGATAGATTTCACCAAGTCCTTGCCAGAATTCCAGTCCCAAATAATAGAGCATCAACCCTATATCATTCATGTCAAATTCTACTTTTAGATGCTTCTTAAATTCTTCAATTTGACCTTCCATACCTGTCAAGAGAAGATCATCCACATACAAAAGAATCATTACTAGCTTGATCTAGGTGGATATTGAAAATTTTGGTTTTGGAACCTATCTTAGGCTGGGCAGACCCACCTATGGTTTTGTGCTTGATTTTCGCACATGTTTTTGGACACAATGGTTTTCGGTCCATGGTATTGGATGCTTCGGCGTGTATAAATATGTATTATAACATTGAAAGGAACATAATGAAAAATCAATATGGTAGTCCCGGTTTTGGGATCTAGGGGAAAATCTCTATGTATATGTGTTTTATGTGTTATGCTCTCGCATTGTTTATTTTCTGTGTTTTAGAATTCGTATGCAGGTAATTTCTGTATGGGGTTAAAACCTACATATGGTATCAGAGCTATTTTGGCTTCAAGGGGACGCCTTTGTTGCTGAGGGGTTTTTCTCGGGCCTATGGAAGACCCTGTTTAGTGGGAGATCTGCGAGATCGATTCTGGTGGTGAAAGAAGATGGCAAGGAGTGGAAAGATAGAGATCAGGAAATTTAATGGTTAGAGTTTTGAGTTGTGGAAACCCAATATGGATGATCTGTTGGTGGATAAAGATCAGTGGATCACGGTAGATCCAAATACTAATCCAACGGGTGTGTCCGATGAAGAATGGAAGAAGTTGGATCAGAAGGCAAAGAGCACAATACGATTGTGTCTCAGATTCATTATTGCTGAATGTATCAGGGGAAGCTACGACGAAGGATTTGTGGGACAAATTAGGGACTTTTTACCAATCTAAGTCTCTGGAGAATAAACTGTTCCTACGGAAAAAGCTGTATAACCTGAGGATGAAGGATGGAGACTTGGTGACATAGCATGTGAACGCATTTAATACTGTGGTAAGTCAGTTAGCATCTGTTGATATTAAAATTCCAGATGAAGATAAGTGCATCAGTTTGTTGTGTTCTCTACTAGATTCGTGGGATAGTATGGTTATTGCGATAGGTAGCAATGCAAATGCCTTGCAGTTTGATGAAATAGTCTCATCCTTGCTGACAGAGGAAACGAGACGGAAAAATATGGAGAGCCAGAATGGTGATGCCTTGTTTGTACGAGGACGTCCCAGAACAGAAACAAAAATAAGTCATTGAGTGGGAGATCTAAATCTAGAGGGAGATCTAAATCTCCAGGAAAACCTGTAAAGGTGGTGTGCTGGAAATGTGAAAAGTAAGGGCACTACAAAAGGGACTGTAAATCTAAAGCTCTTGATAAAGGAAAGGGATCTGATGATGCTCCTTCTACAGAGGTGAAAACCACCTCAAATGAAGGTGGGGATGTGTACTTGGCTTCTTCAAGTACACATGTAGATCATGAGGCATGGTTGATTGACTTAGGTGCATCCTCTCACTTCACTCCCCATAGAGACTGGTTCTACGAGTATGAGAAATACGATGGTGGTGATGTCTTCTTAGGGGATGGTAAGAAGGCTAGAATCGTTGGTCGTGAAAAAGTAAAGTTGAAGTTGCAAGGTGGAAGGGTTAGAACACTTCTGAGTGTTCTGCATATTCCTGCATTGGCTAGAAATCTGATTTCTCTAAGCAGGTTGGATGATGCAGGTGTAAAATTAGTGTTCGAGAAGGATACCTGCAAGATGGTTATGGGAACACTGTATTGATGCGGGGAGTTCGGATTGGAACTCTGTACAAGCTGAAATCTAGCATGGTTCTTGATGGGTGCAACAGTTTTGTGGTTCCTGAAAGTGGAGCGGAAAATATAGTGGTCTCTGGAGAGAAGACCATGTTGTCGCATCAAAGGCTTGGACATATTAAAGAGAAGGGCCTTCGAATACTTCATGGTAAAGGTATGATAGAAGGTATGAGTAATAGCTCTCTGGATTTTTATTTCTGTGAAAATTGTGTATATGGGAAGCAGAATCGGGGGAGTTTCCCCTCTGGTGGTAAGAGGGCGAGACATATATTAGAGCTTGTGCATAGTGATGTGTTTGGACCTGTGAAGGTTCCATCACTAGGTGAGTCTGTGTACTATGTATCATTTATAGATGACTTCTCAAGGAATACATGGATATATTTCCTTAAGAAGAAATCTAAAGTCTTTGACATGTTTAAAAAATTCAAGTCTCTGGTGGAAAACCAGACAGAGAAGAAGATAAAGGTGCTGAGGACAGATAATAGTGGAGAGTTTTACAGTAAGGAATTTGAAGAATTCTGTAAGAAGTGTGGTATAACACGGCAGAAGACTACTCCATATACACCTCAACAAAATGGAGTTGTAGAAAGAATGAACGAGACATTGATGTAAAGGGCAAGAAGCATGCTCAGTGGTGTCGGGTTAGGTCAGAAATTCTGGGCAGAGGCGGTGGAGACAACATGTTACCTAGTCAACAGATCACCTTCATTAGCGTTGGAGGATAAAACTCCATAAGAGGTATGGACTAGTAAGAAACCCTCTCTTTCACATCTGAGGTTATTTGGATGTGAAGCATATGTACATGTTCCAAAGGAGAAACGAACCAAGTTGGATAGTAAATCTGAAAAGTGCATCTTTATTGGGTATAAGGATGGTTTAAAGATTTATAAACTTTGGAACCGAGTAACAAGGAAGTTTGTGTACAAATGAGATGTGGTGTTCAGAGAGGTGAAAGATGTTATTAAACATGAAGTCCAACCAAAGGAACCTGAGAAGATAGAGTTTGAGCTAAAGGAGGAAGAACCAGACTCTACAGTAGAGGAGGAATCAGAATATGAAGAGCCACAAACTCCAAGTGTGAGAAGATCAATTCAAGAAAGAAGGTAGCTAGAAAGGTATAGTCCATATGCTTTTTGTTCAAATTTTTCTTTATCTATTACTGATAATGATCCCAGAATTGTGAAGGAAGCAGTAGATTCAGAGGATGGAAAACTCCGGAAAGAGGCCATGGTTGATGAAATGGCATCTTTGCACAAAAATGAGGCTTGGGATCCGGTGGAGTTTCCGGTTGGAAGGAAACCCATTGGCAGCAAATGGGTGTTTAAGAAGAAGACAAATGCAGAAGGAAAGGTGGAGAAATATAGAGCTCGGTTGATAGCAAAAGGTTGTTCCCAGGTGTCAGGAATTGATTTTGGTGATATTTTTTCTTTTGTTGCCAAGGTAACCTTTATTAGATTACTTTTGTCTGTTGTTGCTGCTTTTGATTTTGAGGTAGAACAGGTGGATCTGAAGACAACATTTCTTCACAGGGATCTAGAAGACGAAATCTACATGAAGCAACCTGAAGGCTTTGCGGTGAAGGGTAAAAAAGAATTGGTATGCAAGTTAAAGAAATCTATGTATGGGTTAAAATAGTCACTAAGGATGTGGTATCAGAAATTTGACACATTTATACAGGGATTTGGATTCACCAGAAGCAAAGCAGATCACTGTGTGTATTTTAAATTAATTGGTGACATGTTATTTATTTGGTCTTGTATGTGGATGATATGTTGCTGGTTGGAAATGACAAAGAAATTATCCAGGATTTGAAGACCTAGTTATCCTCCAAATTCGACATGAAAGATCTTGGTGCTGCAAACTATATTTTGGGCATGGAAATTAAAAGAGATTGGGCAAAGAGAAAGCTTTGGTTAAACCAGAGAAAGTATGTTGAGACAATACTGCAGAGGTTCAATATGCATGATAGTAAAACAGTGAAGGTTCCTATTCTTGTAGGTGTAAAGCTATCTGCTGAATAGTGTCCCAAGACACAAGAAGAGGAAGAGGATATGTTCCGTGTTCCATATGCAAGTGCAGTCGGTAGCCTGATGTATGCAATGGTCTGTAATAGACCAGACATTGCACATGCAGTGGGAGTATTGAGCAGGTTTATGTCAAAACCAGGGAAGGAGCACTGGACAATAGTGAAGCGGGTTTTCAGGTATTTGCGTGGCACTAGTGATTATGGTTTGTGCTACCAAGAAGACCAGGATTGGACAGAGTGTTGGATATCCGTGGCTTTGTTGATGCAGATTGGGCTGGAGATCTGGATCAGAGAAGATCTACAAGTGGGTATGTGTTTAACCTATTTGGAGGTGCAGTCAGTTGGATGAGTAAGAAACAATCTGTAGTGGCACTATCAACTACAGAGGCAAAATACATGGCAGCCACTCATGCAAGAAAGGAAGCAGTTTGGTTGCAGAAATTGTGTTCAAGTATGGGGTAAGTACAGGGAGCTATAAGGATAGACTGTGACAGCCAAAGTGCAATTTTTTTGGCAAAGAACCCTGCATATCATACAAAGACAAAACACATTGATGTTCAGTATCACTTTGTGAGGGATATGATAGAAGACAAAAAGGTGTTGCTGGTAAAGGTGGACACTTTGAAGAAAATACTGCAGATGCATTGACAAAATCTGTGAGCTCTGAGAAGTTCTCTTGGTGTAGAAAACAATGGGTGTTGCAGGGCTAGATAAATGATTAAGCTCTCTTATGGCCCCCTATGGAAAGAAAACAACAAGTGGGAGAATGTTGGGTTGTGTTATATTCTTTCCACGATTAGCCCACGTAGTCAACCGGGGGGTTAGAGGGGGGGCGAAGCCCCCATTTGTTGCGCCGATTGCGGAGCGGGGGGTCACAGGGGGTTTGAGTGGTTTTGGAACCTATGCTAGGTTCGGCAGACCCACCTATGGTTTTGTGCATGATTTTCGCACATGTTTTTGGACGCGATGGTTTTCGGTCCATGGTATTGGACGCGATGGTTTTCGGTCCATGGTATTGGATGCTTCGGCATGTATAAATATGTATTATAACATTGAAAGGAACATAATGAAAAATCAGGGGGAAATCTCTATGTATATGTGTTTTATGTGTTATGCTCTCGCATTGTTTATTTTCTATGTTTTAGAATTCGTATGCAGGTAATTTTTGTACGGGGTTAAAACCTACACTTCCTTTTTTATTTCAGCATTTACTATTTTTAGCAGTTTTTTTCGGGTCCTGAACTTCTTGAGCAATTTTGACCCCCTAGACGATGTTTTTTATGCCCATAGTCGTAGGTAGGGGCCTGCTACAAATCTTGTAGTACTCGAAGAGACCTTTCCAACAAGGTATCATATACGCCAAACGAAGATAATATGACCATGTTACGACCCTCGGAAGTTGGCTACCCAAATAACCCCAACGGGGCCCATAAACTCTTGGTGTTCCATCTCCTGGGGTTAGGGTTTTGGTTGTTTCGGGTTTTCCCTTTTTGTTCAATAATAAATAGGCACTTGAGCCTCATTATCACATAATTCAATGGCATGTAGCCACCACATCTCTTCTCAGAGATAAGCTACCATCACCTGAGCTAGTTTATTTCCATTCTGTTTGTAAGCATATTTCAGTATTATGATATCAATGAAATAAAGTGTTATTTCTATTGCATCTTTGTATTTATGGTTATAATTGTAATTTATTGTGTTCCTTTTTAAGTTCAGATCAGTGGTATTAGAGTGGTCTGCTCTTTCTTTGTTTTTATTTGCATGTCCCCAACGAGGTCGAGGTATAAGGAGTTAGGGTTCGATCTAGTTGAACCTTTACAAGACCAGTCTCGCAAACCACGACGACCTCCTATGGTGGAAGAAAAGAAAGATGAGGAGGCAAGATATCCTATCAAATTATTGCTCGAGGAAGCCCTCGAGCAACATAGGAACACGATGATGGATAACTTTTCCTAGATCCTTCACCGACTACCCACATGTGACACATCTTCATCTAGCAGCCACTCTGGAGGCGCCACTCCTTTTAAGGTACATGTTAACTTTGACACTCCCATAGTTGAGGGCCAAACAGATGCAGACATCGTAGATAAATGGTTGAATCTATTGGAAGGATATTTTCAATGCATGACTTTTCCAATCGGGAAAATATTACTTTTTCAGTTCTCAAAGCAACCCCACACATCAAGGACTGGTGGGAAACCTACTGTCAATAAAAGGATGAGAGGGAATCCTCACTGTTTTCAGCCACACCCACTTGGTATTCTTTTTTATTCCATAAAGGAATAATATTACCCTGTCGGGAGCTATGAAGATAAATACATAAAGTGGACCACACTACTGCAAGGAAGGGACCAAGATGTGCCAAAGTTCACAAATGTTTTCCATACCCTCCACATAAAATTGGGTATCAAGGATTCTGAGCGACAATTGGTACTCAAGTACCGTGGCTGCCTATACAAATACATCCAAGACAAGATGAACTTCTTGGACATATCCTCGATCGACACGACATACTGATACGATGTCAATATTGAGCAGAAGTTTAAATAGAAGAAGCGAGACTTTGGATCTGCGAATCTAAAGTAAGGAAAAGATGCCCCCAAACCATAGAGAAAATATCACAGCCAAGGCGGGGCGACCCAGGACAACCCGCCGAAGCTACAAGCAAAGAACACACCTCGAAGGCAAAGAAGGACATGGTAAAATGGTGTGAGTTCCATAAGAGCTCTACTCACAACACAAGTGAGTGTCGAGCCAAGCAGTCACTAGTGGCTGAGTTGAAGGCTTCTGAATCAGACGCATGTTCTAACTTTGAGTTAGAACCCGATAAGGGGAATGAAAAAGGGAAGCAGATCATTGACGTGGAGTCGAGTACCACCGTGGCCACCACCAGGATCCAAAAGAATGAGCTTGAAGATCCAGAGGAGGGGGAATGCCTCTTCCACTCATAAATGTGGGTGAAGGGTTCTCTACTATAGTTCATTTTCGACAGTGGGAGGCAAAAGAACCTCATTTCAGCAGAGGTCATGAAGCGTCTAGGCCTATCGACAAAAACACATCCGCAGCCGTACACCATCGGGTGGCTTCATCAAGGACGAGATCTCCACGTCAGCCATTAGTGTCGCCTTCCCTACAACATTAAGCCCTTCACAGATGAGGTACTATGTGATGTTGCTCCTCTTCAAGTTTGTGAACTATTATTAGGACAACCATACTTGTGGAAGTGACATGTTGTATATGAGTCTAGACCTTGCTCTGTGATTATTACTTTGGGAAATAATTTCTACAGGATACTGGAGCTAGCCTTGCCTACCAACATCTCTTTGATCACTGCAAAGAAATGCAATAAGATCATTTCCCAAACAATCAAATTTGTTTTCCTTATGATTTGCCCTCAAGGAAAGAAGAAGGTTGTGGCCACGACTTCCATACAGGGCTCCTCTGCACAACAACAACAGATGGACAAGGTTGTGGTGGAGTACAAGGACATTTTTGCCTCACCAACAGGGGTACTTCTACATTTTCAAGTCAAGCACTCCATCGATTTGACCCCAGGCGTGCCGCTACCCAATGGACAGATCTATCGACGCTCTTTTATGGACAATGAAGAGATTAAGAGGCAGATTTAGGATCTATTGGAGAAAGGGCACATCAAGCCAAGATCATCACCCTGTGGGAGCTCGATTGTATTGGTACAGAAGAAGGATGAGACCTGGAGACTCTGTATTAACTATCGGGTGTTGAACAAGATCATTGTCCGGAATAGGTACACAATCCCACAGATTGACGACCTTCTGGACCAGCACAAGGGGGCCAAATATTTCAACAATATTGTCTTGAAGTCTGGTTGTCACTAGGTGCTTATCGAACCCTTCGATGTGTGGAAGACTGCCTTCAAATCCAAGGAGGGCCTTTTCAAATGGTTAGTCATGCCTTTCAGGCTGATGAATGCCCTCACAAGCTTCATGAGATTGATGGAAGACATCTTGTGACCATTCACCAATGCATTCGTGGTGGTGTATTTAGATGACATATTGATATTCAACCAAATTTGGGAAGAGCACCTCCACCATATTCGACAGGTCCTTCAAACCCTGCAACAACACAAGTTTTGTGCCAATTTGGAGCAATGCATTTTTGGCATGACCCAACTTCAATATCTGGGGTACATAATTAATGAGTAGGGTGTGCATGTGGAACCAACCAAGATACAAGTCATTCAGGATTGGCCAGCGCCAACCACTTTAATAGGGCTCTGCAACTTTCTAGGTCTTGCCAATTTCTAATGCATGTTCATGTTGGGGTTCTCTCATATCACCTGGCCTTTAATTCAAGTCACCAAGGGCAGAGCGAAAGCAAAGTTTTTTTGGTATGAAACACAATAGAAGGTGTTCATTGAGTTAAAGAATCTCCTCTGCTTTGCACCAATGCTCATATTACAAACTTGCAACAACCATTTGAGATTGAGACAGATGCCTCTGACTATGCTATTGGTGCAGTTCTTGCTCATCAGGGGCATCTAGTGGCTTACCATAGTGAGGCACTTTCAGAGAGTCCAAAAGTACCCCACTTACAAAAAAGAAATGTATTCCATTATGCAGGTCTGCCATCAACGGAAGCATTACACTCTATGGAAGAAAGGCAGCAAGCTCATATCACAGACCAGGAAATTCATTTGTATGGTTCATTCCCAAAGTAAGGAGAAGATCGTTGCTACACCCATGACCACCGCAAAGGGTTCCTCCACACAGCAGCAGCATCAAAGGGATACGGTCATGATAGAACACAGGAACAACTTCTCCTCACCAACAAGGGTACCACACAAGCTTCAGGTGGGCAACAAAGTCTGGTTGCATCGACAGAAAGAACGCCTTACCGGAGCCCATCAGAAGCTCAGACCACTCCAACATGGTCCTTACAGCAGTACCAAGCTTGTGGGGAACAATGCTTTGGAGCACACCATTCCTCCATTCCTTCACCTGCACCAAGTGTTCAATGTGGACCGTCATCGACCATGCTTCCCACCATTACTGGACAGTGCAGAACAAGTTCAGCAGATGGAGGAACTCAACGCAATGGGGACCATTGCTTCCTAAGGGGGGAGGAATGATCCAGGTGGATATTGGTGGCCACCTGCCAAGTCCATCTGGACCCCCATCATTGTCTCTTTCACCATTTTCAGTTTCCTTAATTGTAGCACAACTTACTATTTTTAGCAGTTTTTCGGGTCCTGAACTTCCGGAGCCGTTTTGAGGCCCTAAACGACGTTTTTTGGGGAATCCAGCGGCAACATGGGTCCATGGAATGGACCGATGTTGCCCATTCCAACAATGATAGTGCTTGAATAGATCTTTCTAATGAGCT
>APFE030823914.1:0-134610 GCA_000404065.3 Pinus taeda | reverse complement strand
TTGACTCAGTTGGTTCATTGCAAAGCATAAGTCTGGTCATGTGTTCACTAGATACATGAGTGAACCCACAAGCTGCCGATAAACTGTAGCAGCTACTACCTCACTTGAAGTAGCATCCTACTTCCTCCAGTTACCTGCTAGAGGAGTCTCCACGGGCTTGCACATATCCATGTGGAAGTGCTTCAGTATCTCATTGGCATACTTGCCTTGAGAAACAAATACTTCCCCATCTCTCTGCCACACCTCCATGCCTAGAAAGTAGTGTATGAGGCCCATGTCCTTCATCTCAAATTCTCTCGCAAGATCCTTCTTGCAAGACTTGATCAACTCATCATCACCTGTCAAAATCAGATCATCGACATAAAGTACAATAATCAATAGCTTACCATCTAAAATGATGTGGTAGAGGTTCGCATCCGCTTCACTCTTGGTGAAGCCCAACCCGGTGAAATAACTGTTGATCCTGGTATACCAAGCACGGGGTGCTTGCTTCAGCCCATACAATGCTCGCTTGAGCCGACACACATGTGACTCATGATCGAAGGTCTCAAATCCTTCGGGCTGCTCAATGTATACCTCTTCCTCAATCTCCCCATTGAGGAAAGATGTCTTCACATCCATCTGATGGATCTTCCAACCCATCTGTGTTGATAGTGCTAGAATCGATCTGATCAATGAGTACCTTGCAACAGGAGCAAAGGTCTCATCATAGTCAATCCCCTTAACCTGCGAGAAACCACGAGCAACAAATATTGCCTTATGTTTCTGAATATTGCCATCAGCTGCCTGCTTTACCTTGTAAAGCCATCGAGAAGTAACCACTGACTTGTCCACCGGTCTAGGAACAACATCCCATACACTATTCCTCATGATAGAATCATACTCCTCTACCATCACATCCATCCAAACTGGATGTTGCACTACCTCCTCAAAGGAAGAAGGCTCGGTTGCTACACACTCCCCAACCAGGGCCATGTAGCTAGTGTATATGTCTGGAGATCTCCTCTGTCTGCGATGAGAGGATGGCTGCCCCACATTCTCTCTCGCATCCTGCATCAATATGTCAACTTCCCGAGAGCGTTTCCGCCCCTCTTTGGAAGACTCTCTAGTAGTGGTGATCTCCACCACTGGAATCTCTGCATGCGGCTACCCCGCATCATCAGGAGGCTCCTCCTCCTTAGGAACTAATAGTTCCTCATCATCACCATGCAACTTGAGCTCCCTCTCAAGTGACTCTCACATGGCTCGCTACTCATCAAACTTCAGATCCCTGTGCACTAATGTCCTCTGGCTGGCAGGCAGAAACACCCGATCGTTGTGAGGTGTATCCGTATACCCCACAAGTATTCCCAACTCAGCTGTTGGGTCTAGCTTCTTCCGAGCATCTTTGGTCACATGACAGTAAACTGTGATCTAAGATATGGAAGTGACTTACATCTGGGCGCTTCCCTGAAAAAACCCCTATAGGTGTCTTCATCCCAAAAATACGATGAGGATTTCTGTTCTGAAGATACACTGCTGTATTGCATGCCTCAACCCACAGATGAAGTGGTAGGCTTTGGTCATGCAGCATCGCTCGAGCTGCTCCCACAATAGATCTGTTCTTCCTTTCGGCCACCCAATTCTGTTGTGGGTTATGAGGTGCCGTGAGTTCTCATTTAATTCCTTCTGAAGCACATAAGTCTTTAAACTGTTGGGAAACATACTCTCCACTGTTATCACTCTGCAAGGCCTTTATCTTCCTCCCTGATTCTTTCTCTGCCAGAGTTTTGAACTCACAAAACTTCAAGAAGGTTTGATCCTTCTTTTGCATGAAGTAGATCCAACATCTACGAGAAAAATCATCTATAAAAATAACAAAGTACCTTGCTTTGTGGTGGAGCCTGTAGAGAAGGGCTCACATACATCTGAATGAACTCGATCCAAAACTGCTCCTGCTCTACCATCCCGATCATGAAAGGAAGCCTTCACATACTTACCCAAAGTACAACCTTTGCATGTGATTCTCTGCTTCAGTTTGCACTTGGGTAATCCGGTAGAAATTTGATGCATGATCTTCAAGGCCCCATGATGCAAGAGGCTCAGTCTTCTATGCCATAACTCGCCAACATCTTGGCCATGCACCTCTTCTTCCTTGGAACTGAAAGCAACACAATCTTCTACCTGTAATTTGTAGAGATTCTTAATTCGAATCCCAATATGTTTGGTCTGTCCAGTATCGATATGCCTTAGGAAAACCTTTCCCAAACTAAAGACTACATCATAGCCTTTATCCTCAAGCATAGCAATAGACACAAGATTCTTTTTCAGCCCTGGTACATACATAACATTAGAAAGAGTGAGGGGAGAACCATGCTTCCTCTGAAACATAACTGTACCTCTACCCGAGACACAGTACGTTCCGTCATCGCCCATCTCAATCCGTATCTGGAGATCCTTCTCCTCCAAAGTGCTGAAAAGATTCGTGTCACCTGACATGTGGAAAGAAGCTCCACTGTCCAAATACCAAACACATCCCATGTTGGATGAAACCATGCATGTAATAAGCGAGAAATCCATCTCAAACTGTGAAGTTAGTGCATCACCATCAGATTCCTTGGAGGAACCTTTCTTCTTGGACTTCCTCTTTGGGCAATTATTAGCATAATGACCCAACTCATGACAATGAAAGCATCTCACCTTCGAATTGTCAAAATTCTTCTCTCCTTGATAAGACTTGGAATGGGATGCCTTCCCTTTCCCTTTCTTAGCTTTAGAAGCTAAAGCCAAGTTCTCTTCATCATCATGTTTTGATGAAGAAGCTCCATCCCTGGTGCTTCGTCTGATCTCATCCTGCATGAAATCCGACCATAGTTGTTCCCAATCTGGAAGTTTGTCCCTTCCATTCACTAAGTCCTGGTAGCTATGCCAACTCTTAGGAAGGGCAAGGAGTGCTAGACTCACCATATCCTCATCAGTTGTAGTGACTCCTACGCTTGCAAGATCATCTCTGTAGCTGGTGAGCTTGTTCAAGAATGTAGAAATAGAGTCACCCTTCTCACACTTGATCTTTCGAAGCTTGTCCTTCAGTGCCAACTTCTTTTGATCACTACTATTCTGATATAAATCTTTCAATGTTTTCCACATTGCAAATAGAGACTCCTTCCCATGGAGGCTTAAGACTATGTGATCTCGAACACCCTCCAAGAGAATTCTCCTTGATCTAGCCACACACTTACCCCATTCCACCAACTCAGTTTTGTCAGTAGGCTTAGAGACTTCTTGATCAATGAAACCCTTAAGACCATTATCTTCCAAAACTGCCTCCATGCGATCCTTCCAAGCTATATAGTTTGAGATGCCATCAAGGGCATACTCAAGCCTCAAACCATTGAATGCCATCGATGAAATAGATGCGATAAGAACTTGAGATCTATATCAAGAATAAGAAACATTGAATTCCTCCTGCCAGTATACTGTTCTTGCTTGATCACCCGTGCTCCGATACCATGTAGAAATTTCACCTGTAGAACAACCTGATATATGCAATGTCCTAAAGCATAATACTTGTTCTACTTCTACAAAACATTAAGCGGAAGCATAATCGAAATCATGAGCAACATCAAGTAGAAACATGCATAACTGATTAAGAGAATTAATCACACATAACACAAGATATATCCAGGGGAAAGCACCAACATAAAACCCCAACCATGTATTATCAATCAAGTGGAAACCTCTTCACAATACAAGAAGAATTACCTCTCAAGCTATTCAGTTCTCAATCAACTATGAAGATATGAAGATATGTCTCATGAACCACCCAAGCCCTGTTTATATAGGCTTTCCCTATGGTCATTACATAGTTTTCATAGGAAATAATAGCAAAAGCATATGCTATTAATTCCAACATACCAAAAACAACCAATGGTCCAACTACGTATTCCTTGACAACACTAGTTCCTCAACCATGAAAAAACTACTTTCTATAAATAGTTAAGCATATGATAGTACATTGTCCCACATCTGATCTCAACTAGGTCTCTGACAGAATTGACATGTAACAGTTATCCATGAGTGAATCCTCAGTTATCTAAAATAATAGTTGTCACATGCATGCAAGCATTAACAAACTATATTTTATTATTTTAACAACTTGTTAAAATAATCTAACTGGATTTGACTAGTTAGAACTAAGTCAACTGATTCTCTCATTATAGAACTCATACTTATTCCCTCAATCAATGGATGAAATTAAGGATAAATTCCTCAATCAGTGGGACAACTCATGTGCATGCTCACAAAGACTTCAAATTCGAATTTCCTTAACTAAATAACTCAACTGAATTAATCAATTAATATTTCCAACTGTTGTTAAGACCAAAATTAATTTTACTTCCTATAGATAGACTAGGGACTACTATAAATAGGAAGGGACCCAAAAATGCTATTTTTAGAACTTTCTATTTTTAGCAGTTTCACTTCTCACCCAATGTGGCCAATGACATCATTGACCAAACTACTATTTTTAGACATGCTATTTTTAGCAGGTCTATTTTTAGCACATTCTAAATTTAGCATTTCTTGTTGCACACTTTTCAACAAGAAGTACTCTTCATCTTCAGATTTAGAGTAGAAGAGATCAACACATATTGCAGTCCACTCTTGCATGATATATCTTTTAGACTGCAAACTGAATGTGAGACCTTCATTGACTCAAGGGGAGTCTATGGCACATCTTGTTTTGCATGCTTATCTCTTTGATTTTAATTTCTTGATGATGGATTTTTACTACTGATGTTTTTGCTAAAGGTTATTGTGATTAGGGGATTTTTTGTTTTGATGAGTGGAGATGGAACATGTTCATGGGAAGCAATTCATATGCTTCCAATATTTCAATAGTTTTGATGACATACGTTTCCTTGGAGGAGTGTACTATATGTTCCATTCTATGTGCTTATCTAACATGAGGTTGTTGCAAGATCTTGTAATTTGGTTGTGCATGGATTATATGTTGCTTATATGAGTTGACATGTAGTTGGCATGTATTATGCATCTTGGTTTGATGATATTATGCATGTGATGCCGCTATGAAGTAGTATGAAGGTGGATGATGTTTATATTTTTTTAGTATGGTTGTTGATGTGATATTGTTGCTATCACTACATCTTGTTTCTACGGCTAGTTCAGTTTATATTTTAAAGATTCATGCTCTAGATGCTGAGTATTGTTGCTGCTATGTCTTACTATACAGAGCTGATATATTGGGTTGATTGGTGTGCTATATTTCTGATTCTTGGTGTTGCCATATGTTTCTGGGTCATGATGTTGTTGATACATGTTATTGTTGGGCCACTGTGTATTGTTATGTGTTGCTGATTACTACCACTGAGATCTTGATTTATGGTTGATGATTTGGGGAGACTGATAAATGTCTCTTATGTTATTTATATTGATATTATCTTGTTGCCATGAAGATGACGCGTTGTGGATCATATGCTCCATGTACTTGCATTATGATTGTATTAGACATGCATTGAGAAGAGGATTTTATGATCGCTGTATAAGAGAGTTTCATTTTTTTATGTTTCATGCATAGCGATTGAGAGCCATGTTTGGCATATGTGTACAATGAGTTATGATGGTTGGTGCAACTATGTATGGGTTGTTAGCAGTGTTGGCACAACTATGTATTTCATGTATTATTCATGTCTACACTCACATTTACCATGGAGAGACTATCTAGAGCCATGTGAGTCATGGTTCAACCATATGTATGGGCCTATATTGTCATTGTAGAATCATATATTATCATTTTGGAAGCCATGTAATAGGACCGTGAAGCCCTGTACTTTGTTGCATATCATTTGGTCATAGTCATGTCGAGTAGCCTCTTGCATATGACAAGGAAACATTGACAATTATATATATCATTCTACATTCAACCATGGAGATATTGGCATTCAGTGGAGTATAGTTGGTCATATTTTTGTGACCTGCCGTGATGTATTTGCTACTACCATGTGTACTTTAGAGAGATGTTGCTTCTAGATAGTCATTGCTATTGTTGATATATGAGTTTTCTGTTGCTGGAGAGTACATTTTGGAGAGGATGTATTTGATGTTGTTGTTTCAGGGTTGGATATATGTTGATGTTGATATGGAGTTGATCAGAGTCGCTGCTGCTAATTGGTCATTTTATGTTGTTGCTGCTATATGTTGGTGATTTGATTTGCTATTACTATTATGACATGGATTATGTTGTTGTTGTTTTAGGGGATAAAACATATGTTTCAGTTATTACTGTTGTTGGTTATTGTTATGTTGTCTTGGGAGTGAGAGTTTATTATTGTTGTTGATATGGGATGTATATTGTTGCTTTGGCATGTTGTTGTTGTTGAGAAATCTATGGAATTATGAATTAGGTGATTTCTCTTGATTAGTAAGTACTTGTGAATGCCTTTTTATTTCATTAGATTAGGATCTTCTTGTTGCTTAAGTTATTAGTGTTCTTCATAAAAAATATACTAATGCATGAACATAAATAGACAAGAGACACATAATGTAGGCTATCAGTGAAGGCAAAAACCTCACTCTTTGAGAGGAAAACTTGCACAAATTTTTCTTATAGAGATTCAAATTTACAAATACAATACCAAGACCCTTGACCTATTTTCCACTCTAAGACCAAGATACAAGTCCTCTTCCACCTTCTCATTTAATCTTTCTCGGTTCCTTCTACTTCAGATTTTGCACCATATGTGATGACACCGAACTATGATCACTGTGTTTGACAAGGATACCAAACTTCTCCTTCAACAGTAACACCGAATTTTGAAGACATACTACTCAACCATCATCACTGCGCTTTGAGATACCACTGAGACCTTCTTCCTTGTAACAACAACGATATATTTTCACACACTTGTGACCTTCCTTTTGTGTGGCATAGAATATAAGAGACCCTTGTTAGTGTAATATCGAAATACTTGTCACTGTAATCTGAACTTGCTTCTTTTCTTATCACTGTAATAACGAAATTGATCTCTACAACCCAGTACCCTATTTGAGCTTCTTTACCAAACTGATATACTCCTTTCAACACTGAGTCGAAGTCTCCCAGCAAACCACACAGAGATTTGAACCTACCTCTGCATTAGGTCACCCTAAATCTCAGAGAGCTCTGAACTGTCCACCTGAAAAAACTAAGAGATATGTCCGAAAAGAAGTCACTATGGAATAGGCCGAGGTGCCCATTTATAGTAGTATGTCTGTCATAAATAAGCGGAGTTGTTCTTATGAAGGGTTGTGTGTCCAAGTAGGTGCGCTGACATGAGTTTTTTCATTTCTTCTTGAGGCCGAGTTGAAGAGGAGAATTTGTGCTTGTCTTTGGAGGGCTTCTAGACAATCCTATAGACTCGTATGCATTGTAACATGCCTAAGAAGGGTTCTTCATGACATTGTCTCTTTAACAATTCCTAAAGGCTCACAATGAGAATCATCTAAAAATAAAATTCCTTGCTCATGAAACCCATGAAACAAGCCAATAATAATTTTATTTTCTTCTTTACATCTCTTACATAAAAGTTACAATTACATGTCATTATGAAGACCAAATCTAGTTACACTTTTCAACACTCTCTCTTTACTAGGGAGATATTCATAATGGTACTTGGTCTTTCTCAATCTGAAGAATTTCTCATAAGAAGAGTCAGATTGGTAACCTATCTGTATAGCATCATATCAACCAGCATTGCCACAAAACAAGGCCTTGACTAACAACTCTATCTCTCCACTAGATCAGAGCACATTGCTGGCGAGACCAATGATTTATAGACACCATCATCATTGTCTCTCAAGGTACATACTCCACTTGGGTGTTCACAGAGTATGACCTATTTTGGACTATTCTTATCTTGGATAACCAATCCTCAAAGAATATCAGTTCTTTACGACTACTCTTATCTTGGATGCCCTATCTCATCCTCAAAGAGCATCGAATGCCAAATGTTTACCCAATCCTCCATTTTTTCTTCCCAATAGAATACCATAATGACGTGTCTATCGCTCCCTCTCAATTAGGGAGGACATATCAATTGAAGACCATAATGATGTGTCTATCTCTCCTTCTTAATTCGGGAGGACATATCAATTACATGGACTCATTCCTACGAATGGAATGTACCTAAGCTTCCTCTTGGCTTAAGAATTTTTCTTCAAAGTTTCTACCAAGTAAGAAACTTGTTCCCAGGCCCCCTTTTAATTAGGGACGTACACCAACTCCTCAAGTGGAGATGATGGGACAATTAGCTGCTTGAAGAACTCCTTTAATGTCATGAATTTCTTCTTTGTTATAGAGTCTTCAACTTTGGTACTTCTTCATAGGGCACAAACGATCCATCACTTTATGTCATTATTCCTTTCATTAGAAGGCATCCATCAATTTACATTTGGCCTTGCTTCATGTAATGTTGCCTTCTTCATACCATTTTTCTTCTAAAGGATCTTACATGCTTCTACATGGTCCTCTTGGGAAGACATACACAGTTCTTCCTTTGGCAGTTTTGCATAAGCCCATCCAGATATTTGTTCAAAAATAAGAAATGAACACTTAAATCAAAATCACCTTTGTGATGGTTTTTCATCATGACATCTTCTAGTTTGCATCAACATCCTGCGTACATGTTGACATATCTCCCAAAGATATCCATTGTCAAGGGTCTCCATCTTTTTTAGACTTCCATCAAAGTCTTCATATTTTTCCGGGAGATTTTCAAGACAAATCTTCTTTTCTAGATGTTGATTGTCTTTACCATGGTTGCATATCTCACGATCTCTTCCTTCCTTTCTTCACACATTTCATTCTCAAGGGCTTCTAGTTAGAGTTCCTCAATTGTAGTTAACCACCTCATACTTCAAATGATGAGTTATTATGTTGATTTCATCCAATGTGACCCATGCTTTCCGACAACCTTTCATAGGAGGAGATTCCTTTCCTTTGATCATGCTTCTCAAGATAGAGAAATGATCCATGTTACCTGCAACCATACAATATGACTTTATAATATTGAATACAAGCATACATACCTCATTTACCTTTAGGTCATCTAGGCTTCTTTCAGTAGCTTCCTTGATTGAAAAGAACTTCAACCCCTTGATATGCTTCATCTCTTATGTCATCATACCATCATCCCATGAATTTCACAAGTTGGAGTTCCTGATGAAACACTTGCTTCCTCTCTTGATTGGTGAAACTTCTAATGAAAATTCCATTAGAGACTCTTAAGGATCTTGCATATCCCTATCCAACAAATGTTTTCTTTTGACTGATGTATGATGAGCCTTGTACTAGATGACTTCTTCCTTTTTCCGTAAGTATCACTTGAGCTTTAAATGGGGTTCCCAATAGCTATATCCTTCATATTTTCCTATAAGCGCGTGCTTCTAATGATTTTCCTCTATCAGCTTCCTCTACTTCTTCGGTGAAATGGACTTCTTTTCTATTTTCCTTGTTATTGCCTTACTTGAGCTAAGGATAATATTTCATGTAATGCTCATAGTATTGAATATTTTAGCTATGTTCTTATTTTCCTTTCGACAAATGTCTGAATACCTTTTGCCCTCAACCTATCTTTTTCTATCTTGCATAGAAACCACAAGTTGTTGAATGGGATAGCTTTTCTTATCCTCATAGATATTTGTTACCTTGTTTATCAGTTAGTTTATTTAGAACAAAGGAGATCATTTCCTTATCCAAAATCATCTCTCCCAGATCTTGCAGTTGAGATCTTATGAAGATATTCCTTCATTCTTTGATACCTTCAATTTGTATAGATCATATTTAAATGATATGACCTTTCTTATTGCATCTTTAGAGAATAGTTCTCCCAGCTTATCATATATCTCTTTGATGTCTCCAATCCTTCTATATAGGGAATGAGGGGACCTTTGATTGATTTCCAAATAATTCCTTGAGCCCTTCGATCCCTTTCCATGTATTTAGATAATGCTTGACCTTCAGATGGTTTGGAGACTTCTCCATTGATATGAACAATGAATTCACTTTCTTCGAGGACTATGTCTAGCCTCCTTTTCCATGCAAGGAAGTTTGATGACCTAAACAAATTATAGATATCCTTGCAAAAGAGAGTCTTTTTACTAGATTATATTATAGAACAAAAGATACTTACTTGGAAAGTGAAGATGAAATCTTTAACTTGATCCCTTTGATGGTGGTTGACGAAGATGTATTAGTGCCCCTTTAATGACGACAACACATTTTGATGTATCTCCTTTTGTTGATGGTGATTGATGAAGGTGTCTTGATGCTTCCTTGGATGATCATCTTCTAGGGATAAGGAGGGGATCCTTGCTTCAATGAGAGGGATCTTGCATTATAGCCTTTTTAATATGATGACAATGCTTTTAGCCTTCTTTGGATAACTAGCCTTCAAGATACTTCAACCTTTTCAG
This sequence comes from Pinus taeda, assembly GCA_000404065.3. Taxonomy (NCBI): domain Eukaryota; kingdom Viridiplantae; phylum Streptophyta; class Pinopsida; order Pinales; family Pinaceae; genus Pinus; species Pinus taeda. Next base: position 124,158 of record APFE030823914.1, on the reverse strand, counting down.
TGGTGAATGAGTGTAGATCTAGAAATGTTTCGACTTTCTCCAAGATGATGTGATCTTTTTCCTTGAAGTGATTATCTTGGATGTCTATACTTTGGACTACCTTGCTTTGTAGATCTCTTCAACTCGATGAGGGTCTTTGTTGTCTTTTTGATGAAGACTAGAGGGTATACTTCTTTGTCGATCTAGGGTTCGAAATAGATCTTGACTTTGCTTTGATATCCTTCAACTTGCTTTGATGTCTTTTTCGAGATTTGATCCTTGAGTGTCCCTTGATGAGATGCCCTTCCTTAACTTAGTGACCTTAGCTCTGATACCATGTTGAGAAATATAGGGCATCATGAATTAGGTGATTTCTCTTAATTAGTAACTTCTTGTGAATTCCTTTTTACATCATTATATTAGGATCTTCTTGTTGCTTAAGTTATTATGTTATTCTTCATCAAACAACTACTAATGCGTGAACATAAATAGACAAGAGACACAAAATGTAAGCTATCATCCAAGGCCAAAACCTCTCATTCTTTGAGAGGAAAACCCACACAGATTATTCTTATATAGATTCCAATTTACGAATACCAAGACCAAGACCCTTGACCTATTTTCCACTCCAAGACCAAGACAAAAGTCCTCTTCCACCTAATCGTTCACTCTTTCTCGGTTCCTTCTACTTCAGATTTCGTTCCATATGTGATGACACCAAACTGTAATCACTGTGTTTGATAAGGATACCAAACTTCTCCTTGAACAGTAACACTGAATCTTGAAGGCATACTAATGAACCATAGTCACTGCCCTTTGAGATAACACTGAGACCTTTTTCCATGTAACAACGAGATATTGTCACACACTTGTGACCTTCCTTTTGTGTGGCATTGAATATAAGAGACCCTTGTCAGTGTAATACCGAAATACTTGTTACTGTAATTTGAACTTGCTTCTTTTCTTGTCACTGTAATACCAAAATTGATCTTTGCAATCGAATACCCTATTTGAGCTTCTTTACCAAATTGATATACCCCTTTTAACATCGATTTATAGTCTCCCATTGAATCACAAAGATATACGAACCTAAATTTGCATTAGGTCACCTGAAATCTCAGAGAGGTCTGAACTTTCCACTCGATAAAACTTAGAGAGATGTCTGAAAAAAATTGTCAGCGTGGAGTAGGCCGAGGTGCCTATTCATAGTAGTTTATTCGTCATAAATAAGACACCTTGTTCTTATGAAGGGTTGTGTCTCCAAATAGGCGAGCCGACATGAGTTTTTCATTTCTTCTTGAGGCCGACTTGAAGAGGAGAACTTGTGCATGTCTTTGGAGAGCTTCTAGGCAATCCTATAAACTCATAGACATTGTAACATGCCCAAGAAGGGTTCTTCATGGCATTGACTCTTTAACAAATCCCAAAGGCTCACAATGGGAGCCATCTAAAAGTTAAATCCCTTGCTCATGAAATCCATTAAGCAAGCTAATAATTATTTTATTTTTTTTCTTTACATCTCTTATATAAAAAATACAATTACATGTCATTATGAAGACCGAATCTAGTTACACTTTTCAATGGTTGATTGGGCATAAATCGTGTTCAGGGGGAGTTCAGTGCACATATTTTCTAGTTATGTGGGAGAGTGTTGTTGTTATTCTTATATTTCACTTTTACACTCCATTTTTCATCACCTGCATATGACATTGGGCGGAGTATATGTTTTTGTTGATGGAGCTCACTGCATGGAGAAGGGCATATAGCTTTCATCCTTGACATATTTAGCCCTTTGCCATTGATGTGGAAGGGGGAGAATGTGAGGATGAATATGATTATTTTCAACTGAAGTTTCCATCAATGCTAAAGGGGGAGATTGTTGGCATTGATGTGTGTTGTAGATGTGTTGGTTGGTTGGAATTGATGTCAACCCAATAGCATGGGTTGTAGGTCAATTGGTTATGCTCATGTATGTGTGGCTACAGGTGGTTGTATATGGATGATATGTAGATGGTTCTTGGTATGTATACTAGCATGGAGATGTGATGATCTTCTTGATCATGTCATTGCATACAAGTGTTGGTGGTTGCTACAGGAGTTAGAGTTGAGGAACCTTGTTGATTAGGTCTCCATGTCCTAGATTAGGTCTCCCATGTTGATGATGTTATACATTTTGCTTGGAGAGCATCTACAAGTTTCTATGAATGCTTAAGATGATTTTACAAGTGTTGGAGGATGTTTGACATGTTTTGGAGCTGCATATTGATTGCAGAGTTGTTGTGGAGCAGTTTGATGGCCCAGGTGCTAGTATGGTTGTTGATTGGCTTCCAAGTCAACCTAGTTTAACTTATGTTGGTGATAGTGATGTGGCAATGACTTGGTGAAGTGTTGCAGAGGTGTCAATGACTTCTAGAGGTCCTACAAAGACTTGTCAAGCTCTGGAAGAAGTTTGGGAATATTTTGAACCGAGGAAAAATGACTTTGACCATCTACCCTAGTCACATGGATGATGAGTCATGAGAGTGACTAAAAGTCTACAATTGCTGGCAGACAGGGCCGTGGGAGCGACTGAGGAACTCCAGTCAAGTTTGTGCATTGTTGTGCATGCGATCAAGTCTTTTCACGAGTTTTTCTCTGCATTCCTCGCGCAACTTAGCTAATTTTGGTATTGTGGCTAAGTTTATAATCAGAAATTTTCGACATATGGTCGAAAAAGGTAATGGAACCTCTAGAAGCTGATTAAAGTTGAAGATATCAAAAGGCTAGTGGAGTAAGTGGTTTGATTTGGTCATAAGCCTATCTCAACCAATTCTGAAGTGCGTGAAAATAATATTTGAGTGGTCCATAACTTGCAACATTTACTAAGTTACTCAACACAAAGAAATGATAAATAGAGGAAGGCTTGGAGTATTTTTTGTTGGTTTTGTAGAGAGTGTGAGAGTATGCTATTGTGAGGGCATTGTGAATGAGTAGATATTGCAACATCTGCTCACATAGTTTTGCAATGTTTTATCAGAGTATTGTGTGTAGAAACCAGAGATAGTGTTGAGAAGAAGATTCAAAATTTATGTTTTGTTTGTGGTAGAAAATTGGCAGCTTGTGGTGTGTTTGAGAGAAATGTTTTGGTGTTAGAAGAAGTGAAGAAATTTCTTCAATTGGGTCAGAGTTTTGATTCAGATTTTATGTGTAGAACTATGGTGTTGTTGGGTTGCTCATGTTGAACGAATTGAGAACCTAGTTTGAAAATATATGAAACGTGATTCACATGCAGGAAATGAAGGTGTAGAGGCTTCATAGTTGACAATGAATCGACGTATTTAGTAGAAGGAACATATTTCTCCATCCAATAGGAGTTGGATAATCTCGTTGTCCCTTAAGAAACCAATTTCTTAGCTGTGTAGAAATTGTGCTTAAGACATTAATGTTTATTATTCTTGTCACTTATTTGTATGATGTATCCTCAAGTGAAGGCCCTGAAGGACCTTACTTTTAACCCTTAATATTTAGCTGATATGAAAGTCTTAGAATGCCATAAGATGCTGAGTGAAGAATGCTTTGAGACGTTAGAGACAATATGTTGTTTTTCACAGAACCATTATCTGTAACTCAGAGGAAATGTAGAAGTAGGAACTTTAAATATAGAAGTGTTCTTTTAAGGGATTTTAACTTCACTCACATAAGTAAATAAAGACCTGTAGCTTCATTACTATACTTAAAGAAAGGAAGACACATGATGGCACATAACAGAGAAATTACAAAATCATACCCAACAATGTGTGGAAAACTCCCGATTCTTTCATTAATCATCAGTTTATCAAGAATACAATAGCATAGTCTTCAGGCACTTCAAAATTCGGACCCTTTTTTCTATAATTTTTCCTCTTCTTATACATCATGGGACAGTGGGTAATTACCAAAATTGTGAAAACTGCTTAACTACCTTCTAACTATCTAAAGTAAAAGTCATTACAGAATATTACATTGGAGGGTAAAAGACACCTCATTCTTCTCAAGAAAATAAGATAACAAGAAGTAACAAAAATCAAAGTATGATTGGTGATTGTTGCTCATTTTTCGAATCTGTGGCCTTTGAAACTGCTTCCTTCATCTCATTTATCTTCTTCTCAACAATATTCCTGTAGAGTTCTCATGACAGCTAAACTGCTTTAACGCAACACAAAATTCCATTTGTGGACCTGTGGGTTATGAGCCCACGTATATATCAGAAGCATTCCAATTGGATGATTCACAAAGAAACTCAACCAATCACCGTCGTTCCTTTTAAACGCTTATGGTCGGAACCCAAAAGGAAATAAACCCCAGTTCATAACATATCGGGTCCACCAGAACGATTATTCCATGCGCACATTTGAGGGTGATTACCGTCCAATCATTCAATGAGAAAATGGTATGGATGGTTGGAACTCAATGAGGTTTTAAGCCCATTGTATAAAACCTTATCGCGTTCGTTTTTTTGAAATAATGTCCGCGCTTGTTAGCATGCGATATACGTTTGATCACTGATTCAACGGATGGTCCAATACTTCGGAACTCAACGAGGTTTTAAGGCCGTTAAATAAAACCTTATCGCGTCCGTTTTTTGAATCAACGTCTGCGCTTGTTAGCACTTGATCACCATGGATCTGCTTCCATTGGACGACTATGATGTTTCCTCCTCCATTCCTCTTCCATCATTATTATCCATCAATTTGGCTGATCCGACGGTTCCCATTCTTTTTCGTTTTAATTCTTTCTACGTCGTCGATCTTCCATTTTCAACGATGAGACTTAATCTCCATTTTTCTTTCGCCTTCACTGTCTCTTTTAATTTTGTTAGAACATAATATTTGATTTTTATTTATTTATTTATTTATTTATTTTTTTGCGATAAAATTGAAAATTAAATTTAAATGACAATGGATGCTACAACATTTGGCTCCACCTGAGGATAGTGATTTTGCCACAGAAGCACTAAGAACCGCAGATTAGTGCCTTCACCTCAGACATGTAGTCATATATCGCTTAACCACTTTAAATTCTATGGAATTTGTACAATGAATTCACTCTGGTATCTACAATGACATGATACTTGTACTTCAGAATTGGAAATAATGTTTGAGGTACTACCCATTGACAGGCCGCTGTAAAGTTTCACCATCAAGATTCTCTAGAAAGAATGTATTATTTTCCCTTGCTTCTATGATCCTGAATGGGCCATACCAGAGAGGATCGAACTTCCTATGTTTGACCTTATCTTCTCTTCTAGTATTCCACCTTAATACCTGGTCTCCAACTTTAAAATCAATTTCTTTGGCTTTTCTGTCAAAAATACCCTTCATATTTGATTGATACATAATCAAATTATCTCTTACCTTATCCTTGCTTTCACTCAACTCCACTACCTTATGCATCCTTTTATCAGAGCATTGGGATCTTCTTTTGCCTCCTGAATCATTGCAATCACAGGCTTCACAAGCTGACTATGGAACAGAGCTTGAGTTCCATACACTAACTCAAAAGGCCATTTGCCTATGGACTTTCTTGTAGTCACTCGAACAACCCATAGAGCAAACTTTAATTTTGAATCCCAGTCTTTCTGTTTCTCTGCAATAGTTTTCTTAATATTTGTCATCAATGTTTTGTTAGTGGATTGAGCCAATGCATTTCCATGTGGATGATAAGCTTTTGAATGAGATAAAATAACATTATACTTCTGACAAAAAACAACAAACTTATTTGAACTGAACACTTGAGTATTGTATGTTATGATTTTGACAGGGCATTTAAATCTGCGAAAAATGTTTTCCTCTAAAAACTTCATCACCACTTGGTCATTTGCCCTTTTGGTAGGTATAGCTTCTGCCCACTTGGTGAAATAATTAATAGCTTTGAGAACCCACTTGTGTTGTCCACTTGAAGGTGGGTTAATTTCTCCAACAAAATCTAGTCCCCATTGTTTGAATGGTTCTTCTATGAACACTGGGATCAAAGGCAAGGGAGCTAACTTTTTTTTCTCAGCAAAAAGCTGACACTTCTAACAGCTTCTGACAAACTTATATATATCACCAAATAGGGTGGGCCAATAAAATCCTGCCAATAAAATCCTACCTAGAGGATTTTGTGTGCAGTAGCTTTCCAACTATAACGTCCACCACATAACTTCTCATGATAATCTTTAATGGTCTCATTAAATTCATCCTCTGTTAAACATAACAATAAAGTTCCCATATGATCCTTCCAATACAACCTGCCCTCTACAATCGCATATGGCTGTGCTTTGATTTTTAATGCTCTATATCTTGTTCTATCCAAAGTTTGAGGGCAAGAGAGAAAACATAAATAATGGACTATGTGCCTGTACCATTTTGAACATAAAAATTTATATTGGATCTTCATACCTGGGTTTGATTTTTCTTCACCTTCTTCAATTATTTCCTTATTTACAGGTGCTAGCAAGTTGATTCCCAATGCTTGAAAATTTGACTATGTCAGCATCTTTGTTAGTCCCTGCCCTTTCACCAGCTTTCTGGGCTTTATGTCCAGATCATACTCTTGGATCTTGGCTATCTATTTTTCTCTTTTCCCTTCCACATCACTCTGGACTAAAACATCATTTATTGCAGTGTTTGGCACATAAGCAATGATCTGTGACTGCAACACATAAGTCCTGAAGGCCTTTAGGGATTTTACCAAAGCATATACCTGTTTTTCAAGAATATTGTACTTTAGTACATCTCTGAGAATTTTGCTGAAGAAAGCCACTGGTTGCTCTTTTTCTTCATCATTTTTCTGTAACAAAACAACAACTATTGAATTAAGTGATGCAAATGAAAAAAAATGAAAAGGCTTTTGATAATCAGGGCTAATTAAAACTGGAGCTGCTTGTAATGCTTCTTTAATCCTGGAGAATGACTCTTTGGCTTCCTTGGTCAAATGCACTTCATTTTCCTTCTTCAACATATTAGTAATTTCTTTTACAATTTTAGCGTAATTGGACACAAACCTCCTTAAAAAAATTATTTTTCCCAGAAATTTTTGAATGCCTTTTTTACTTCTGGGCAGGGGTATTTTTTGCACAACTTGCACCCTTGCTGGATTTATTTTCACTCCATCTCTAGAAACAATGTGCCCCAGTAGTTTACCTTCTTCTAGAGAAAAAATAGACTTCTTAGGATTCAAAGCAAGCCCAAATTTTCTACATTTCTCAAAAGTATTTTTAAGATGGTCCAGATGCTCCTCATTAGACTTAGAGAAAACAGTGATGTCATCCAAGTATATCACTACAAACTTATCACCTACAAATGCAATGTACATAGCTCTTTGAAATGTTGCACCTGCATTCATCAACCCAAAAGGCATTCGAGCATACATGAAGGTTCTCCAAGGAGTTGCGAATGCAGCATTTTTCTGATCTTCTTTATCAACAACCACTTGGTTATACCCAGAGAACCCATCCATCATTGACTTTCTGAAATGATCTAGTTACCTTCTGCAGCACATGATCCATTTTAGGTAACGGATAGTTATCTTTTAAGGAAGCCCTATTTAGATTTCTGAATTCCACACATAATCTTATTTCTCCATTTTTCTTCCTTACAGGTATTAAATTAGCTATCCAGTCAGAGTATCGGAGTGGAACTATTATCTTGGCATCAAGCAACTTTTTGACTTCTTTCTTAATCAATGTTAAAAGCAAAGGGTTTATTTGCTTGAGTTTCTGCTTAAATGGTTTAATCCCTTCTTTCAAGGGAATCTTGTGCTGAATAATGCTTACATCATATGTTTTGAGATCCTCATAGGACCAAACAAAAACATTAGTGTACTTCCTGAAAAGCTCAATATATCTCTCCTTATAATTAAGTGGAACTCCATCAAATAATTTGACTAACTTGGGCTCGTTCTGGGTTCCAATATTGTGATCTTGAATTTGCTCATCCTATGGAATTTTCTTTGAACTAATAGCTACATCATTGGAGTTAAAAATTCTTTCAAGAGGGACAAACTCCCTTGGTAGAATATTATATTTCAATTGAATAATTTCTTGATTAACTATGGAATTTTTCAAACCACTTACTTCTGGGCCTTCTGTTGTTTCATCTTCATCTTGATCAATCTTGGTGCCCTGAAAATCTTCAACCATAGTCAAGAATTCCTTAATCTATTGATCATTCTCAAAAATCTGCCAGTGTTTTATATTATCTGGAACAGAAAGCATGTGCCTCATTTCAACTTCATATCTTAGCTTTGGATTTACAGGAGGCCTAAAAGTATTGACAACCATAGCCAAAGAGTCTACTAATCTGTTAAATCTCTTGGAATGAACTGTATATTGAAAGCCTCAAAAAAGTTCTCAACTAGATCCTACACTTCATTTCTATATGCCCTAAGCCTGGGGTGTTTTATTTGACAATGGTTCTTAATTTGCTTTATAATCAGCGCTGAGTCTCCAAAAACCGAAATTGACTGGACTCCCATTTGTTTTGTTGTTTGCAGAGCAATGATCAAGGAATCATATTCTGCCACATTATTAGTTTCTTCGAACTCCAATTTAAAAGAAAATGGGATCATATTACCTCCAGGTGTAATTAAAAGGAAACCAACGCTTGTTCCTTCTTTAGAATAGGCTCCATTAAAGAAGCACTTCCACACCCCTTCTGTTTGCAGCTTTGTATTTACACAAGCTGAAGTAAGTCTGAATGGCCATAATTTAATATCCATCGAAGACTAAGATCAATTTGAATTCATCAATAGAATCCTTTAAAGAAAAATTTATCTACCTTAATTATTTAGCCTCTTTTCCTAAGTTAGACTTAGGAAATATTTAAATGATAGCTAATTGATTTCAATTAAGGTGTTTCCCAAACTTATCTTGTGAAACCTTTTTTGGGTTTTGGAGATCTCGTATTCCTTAGCTTCTTAGATACATTTCAAGACTAGAAAACTTGTTCACTGCTACCAACTGATAAAAAATAACACTCCCTCTTAGTAGGGAAAGTATTCTCCACTATACCCATTTGTTCTATGAAATAGACGAACTTGGCCCTCCCTAGAGCCTTTGTGAGTATATCAACCACCTGCTAGCTTGTGCGAACATGTTGTAGTTGAACTGATCCACGTTGTTGATGTCTAACATTTGTGAATCTCCTTAGTTCACATCTTTAAGCTAGACTGACTCCCTATCATTGGAAATCACTGTGAAGAAGATAGTCATTTTCCATCAAGCTACTGTGCATACTCTAATTCATCTACTGCTGTTGTGGAACCAATCTGATCTCACACTATTGATGCCCATGCATTGTTGCTTCTGCATTGCCTCTGTGTTTCTTCTATCACTGCAACTGTGTCTCAATATCTCATAACCTGAATATCTAAGATTCCATAGGGAATCTTTCTCTAAAGCTAGACTCCTTTTGAGTCTCGATCTCCCACTAAAAATAATTGGGAAATCTCTTTGGCTAGAACTAAACCTAGTGACTACAAGTAGTCAATTTACACTGCCTATGTCATTACAACTAGCTTCACAACTATCTCTTAAGTGTTTGATTGTGCCTATCTGGCTCTGCAATTGTCTCTAAAGTATCTCACTGCAGCTAGTTTTGGCTCTGGAACTATCTCTTGAACATTTGGCAATGCTTAACTAGCTCTACAAATGTCTCTCTAGTATTTGATTGTGCCCCACTGACACTAAACTCATGTACCTCCCATATCACGACTGTCCCCCCTTGCTACTTAATAATAGTGGGATCCTATAGAAAAGTTACTAATTCATGTGAGAAATATACCTAAATTGCATCTAATCTACTAATCAAGTCCTCCATGGCTAGACCTAGACCTCCTATTACTCCCACAGATCGTGCACAATATGGCATACTGAAGTGTCATACTCCTCCATCTAAGAATAATGCTGCAAATATAGAAACATATCAAACTAATCCATCAATCTGGCGAGCAAGTCATAAATCTCTATTGATGTTGCAATTTTCTTCCCTTACATGTCCTTCTTCCTCTTGGGACACTAAGCGATGTAGTGAACAAACTCACCATATCTGAAGCACTTTACCTTCGATAGCTCCTTCTTCTTCTTTTCTTCTTTTGAGCCTTGTCCCTGAATAGGACCTTTCTTCACTTTTCCCGTTCCTGCAATGGCTCCGTTCTCCTCCTCCATCTTTGGTCCATTTTCGCTACTGCTGGTAGGACCATCAATGAGACTAAGCCTCAAATGCTCTTGAGTGAATTCATTCCATAGGCACTCCAAACCAGGAAGTGTGTCTCGTCCATAAATCACTTGAATGAATGTATGCCACTCTTTGAAGAACTCATTGAGTGTCGTGCACACTATCTCACTATCAAATGGTTTCTCTCCTACAACCACAAGTTCTTCTTTGACACCCTAAATCTTAGTAAAATAGGAAGTAACGTTCTCACCCTTCTACATCTTAGTTTTCTTCAACTTCTCCTTGAGAATCATTTTTTGATGCTCATATGGATCCTTGTACAACTTTACAATGGCATCCCACATGTCCTTTGCTGTATTATTGTCTGCAATATGCGAGCTGATATGATCCCCAACTCCGTCAACGACCATCCTATTGGATTTGGCCATCTCCTTCTTGACAGTTTCCCATTGTTGTGGATATGTAGGCTCAACCATCACTATTGTCACAAAATATTTCAAGTTGTGCTCGTCGAAAAGGAATTGCATCCTATCCTTCTAGATGCCAAAGTTGGAGGCCCCATTCAATATGTCCTAATCTTTGAGACTTGATGTGGCCATCTCTGTAAAACTCAAAAACTTGAGAAATAAATTGAGGGTTCTCCTTCCCCTTCTAGAAAACTAAATCGACCTTATTTCTGCACTCACACTCCTCTTTGGAAATACATAGATCAACTCTTGGAATAATTTTCATTTTACTCAAGTGTCCTTCTCATAATTTACACTACCTGGTGCTTCACTCTTGGATAACTTGCCCTACCTCTTAATATCCTTCTCTGGCACTGGAACACACATTGATGACCCTGAAGAACACACTAGCTATACTGTCAAGCATGCTACAATATTCTGTTGCTGGAAATTATGGCCTCCTTTCCTGTTACTAGAAAATTGGAAACCCTGTGAGAATTTCTGGAAATTCCCTCTCTATGTGCTTTTCTTGTATGACCCTGTAATGAAATGTTGTTGCAAAACCCTTACTGCAAATATTATGCACTACATATTCTCTGTACTCACTAAACTACTCATCAGAAATCAGCTCCGACAATCTACTTTTATCTGCTACTTCCACTGAGGAAAATCTATGTTTTCTTCGCCTTGAATTAGAAATAAATTTTCTACCTATAACAATTTGCACTGCCTAGTTGGTCTGTGTAGATTTGAAATTTTGTGCTTCAAATCTCCCTCTGAAACAACACAATTTTGCTTCCTTTGCCTAGAGCCTCTGATCTGATCTTTTTAGCTCTAATATGATGTGAAAATTCCTTGAATGCAATTAACTTGAATTTAATCTTCTAATTGTTAGAATTTTATGTGTCTTCTATTAATTATTAACACCAAATAAAAATTAAATCATTGATACATTCTTCATCATAAAACGTTGCAGAAATTAAAAATACGGAATTGAGAAATAGATGCACACACAATAAACACTGTTACTTTTTGGACAAATGTCCCTGGAAAAACCATGAAGGGAAAACCAGTGCCGTAGACGAGAGTTTTATTATTATGTAGCAAAAATAAAGAATTACAATTGCTAGCCTTTTTGTCTTAGCTCTAGTAATTTATCTCAATTGGAAATGTATTGGGAAAATCCTTTCCCTCACAACAACTCGATCTAGCCTCTTTGGGATACTCACACTCCTTCCTGGAACTAACACTTCTACCCATAAATGTGTACTGTAGCCACAAATAAATTTGTTCTACCCTAGAAACCCTTCCAAGAAATTCATCCCGCCTCCTTTTGCCTTTGGAAACTATTCACTCTACATCTCGAGAATATACACAAGAACTAGAAACTTAAACGATACTCGTTTCGAAAACTCGCACTATGAATATGACTAATTCGATCTATAGAACACAACTTCCTTTGCTAGACAATTCAACCTCCTATGTTGCTATTGGACTATTGGTAAACCTCCTGAGAATTTCTCCGAAAATTCTCACTATTGCAAATCACGCTACTTTCACTTCCTTAGCTTCGACTACACCCTTGTTAAATATGTCCACTGGGTAGTCAAACTTCTCAAATACTTTGTGTGTCTTCTCCAAGCCTTTTCAACCTACTCTTATATTCTCTCATTTAAGTCTCAATGGCCACGATTTTATCTCCATCGACGACTAAGATCAATTTGACTTCATCAATAGAAGCCTCTAGAGAAAAATCAATTTACCATAATTAAGTAACTTTAATTAACCACTTTTCCTAAGTTGGACTTAGGAAATATTTAAATGATGGATAATTAATTTTAATTAAGGTGTTTCCCAAGCTTATCTCATGAAACCTTTTCTGTATTTTGGAGATATCATGTTTGTTAGCCTCTTAGACACATTTTGAGACTAGAATACCTATTCGCTACTATCAAACTCATAAAAAACTAATAGTGGTTATCGATATACCTACTGTATGAGGAATGTTGTTTTCTAGAAAATGGAGTGCCTATATAGGTGGACAACTTCAAATGGAATTATCTTATGCCACCATCCCACAGCCTGATGGGACCCCATTCGTTCTTTATAGGGAACTCCAATTTCTGACTCATGTTGAGGACTTCGGTCTTCTCCCATATCCCTATAAGCTTCCTGATCTTGAGGACTCAAACACCCTTGCCACTCACCCTCCCCAAGACGTATGTCTCTTTAGAAGGGCTAACCCTAAAGAGAATAAGAATAGAAATAAGTGGGTATATAAACCTAAGAGAGATTTTAAGGTTGGGGAAGTAGTTTTGGTAGATAAGAAACTTGCGCCTGTCAAGATCCATGGTAAAGTTGGTGAAGGATACTATTACATAGCAAGACTCGATGACGAGCTTTGGCCTAACCCAGTCGAGGCTAGTAACATTACCCCTTTCTTGCATATTTGACTCTATATATTATGCATGCTAGAGTAGGATGCATTGCATATTGCGTAGCTATTATCATCATATAATGTTCTCATGCTAGAACAGGTGAATTTAGATATGCAATATATTTTCTTTTCGGTATGGTTTATTATTCGATGAAAACATGGGCTATAAAAGTACACATAGGACACATGCTTCCAATGTTGTTTGTGATGTGCAAGATACAAGTTTGCGGTCCCAGAGGATTATTGGTGTTCTCATGACCTCCCATTTGAGTACATGGTTTGTGCACTCTAAAATAAGCTCATGTCCTAGTTGGAGCCAACTGAGTGCTGAGAAACTCTGAGATTTCTTGTTTTCAGATTGTAATGCTCTATAAATTTCCATTTTGAGTTAATAAAAGATTTGCGCACCTTTTACTCTAAATTTAGTTGTTCTCTTGATATCTTCTTCTAAGTATCTGTAAGGCTGCAACAGAGGCGTTAGTAAAACTATTGAGAGAAGTCCCTGAAGAGAGGACAAGGTGCAGAAAACACACGCAACAAGTGCTAGAAGATACCGTCTCAAGGAACTACTTTTTAAGAGGTTGGTTTTCTCATCTTGATCTTTTATTCTCAATCTGGTATCAAAGCCCTGCATCGTTCCTAATGGCTAGTTTAATCCGATCCTTTTCAACTCTGGAAAGACGTGTTGTTACTAAAGTAGATTCTAGATCTTTTGAAAATGATATTGAGTTTGAAAAGGAATTAGAGACAGTAGAAAATCCTGAAAGTTGGAATCCTCCAACTCTTCATGCAACTGATGATTATAAAACTCCTCTCTCTAATATCTTTGAGAAGAAAATGCTTTTAAAGGAAGTGGAAGTTAAAATCAAAATCTCAGGCCCGTCTGTATGAATTGTGTCTCTCTTTTTGTTTACCACTGAAGAAATCAAAAAATTTCGCCAATATGCAAAAGACAAAAAATATTCCTATTTACATTTTGGAGGTATATGAATAGGTTTGGCCCCTTTGTTTAGACATGGCTTAAATACTCCGTGCATCTCTGAAGTTTTTGATACTAGACACCAGAACTATGATCATGCTAGGATAGGTACCATTATTGGTAACCTATCTACTGGTTGTCAATATGGAATGATTTTTCTTGATTACTCCATTAGTCTTACGGATCCTCATCTCAAAGACTGTTGGAAACTTATGGTAGGAGTTCAAGGATTACAGATGGTTGATGAAAGTGAATATTTCTCTGTAATAATTCAGACATCCTTCCAGTTGACTAATACAATCCATCCGAAATTAAAACAGTGAGTGCTCAGAGATTGTGTGTCAGTTGGTTTAAACAATGCACAAGTAGAGGGAGTGTCTTATGATTCTGTAAGTTTACCAAACGACTGGTATTTCAAATACAAGTCTTTAGCCGATGAAAAGAAACCAGGAAGCCCAAAAAGGAGAGCTTCATTGCAAGAAGGTAAAATAAGAATACTTCAAGAAAATCCTGCGATCCTGTGACCCATCATTCATCCGAGAAAATATGCATTACCAGTCTTAGAATCTACAGAATCCTCTGCCCAAACAACCAGCACTTCTAGTCAACCTATGTTATCTTCAAATGAATTGTATATACATGAAGTCAAGCCTTTTCTTGTTGTAAATAAGATGTTTAAAATTTCTGATTCCCAGATAGCCCCAGTTGAAGAATGGAAATATGCTAATCGTCGCTTTGTAAAAGGAGGCAAATGGCTACCAAAGACAAAATTTTGTACTACTTCATCCTCCTCAAAGAAACCTCCTACAAGAGCTGATTGTGCCCCTTTAGTTGAACACAATGCCTCAAATCCAAATGATTTAGACCAGTTGTATCAAATTGGTAATTGTATTACCACATGGTGTTCTTATGCTGAAAATGCTATAGATGATCTGGGTGCACAAAATGAGCTCATCCTAGCCAATCTCAAGCTCTTACATGATGAACAACAAGAAGAAAGAGCCAAGAAGGAGCCAAGGATGCAAAAAGAGGAAAGAAGAAGAAAATCTAAAGCATCTCAAAGCTCAAAATTTTCTATAGATATGTCGACCCCAAATTTTTGGGATTTAGAAGAAACAGAAGCTAGCACCTCTGAAACACCTTTCAGATCAATGAAAATAGAGTTCATATCTGAGAAGCCAAGAAAAACAAAAACAGAAATAGTGACTCTTGAAAATGCAGCTTCTAAATTTCCATCTTTTATCATGCCATCAATCCAAAAAGCAAATTTCGTTAAAGAAGTCCAAAAATATCCTAGAATAGAAGAAGATCTGTTCGCTTCTAATTACAACAATTATATTTTGGATTTGGATAAATCTACAAATCCTGCTGAATCAATTCAAATATGGATTGGAGCATTATACCAAATGCAAGTAATCACAAAGCTCAATAATATGTCCATATTTGTTCTATCAGAGAAAAGAATGGCCAGAATAGTTTATCATTGGTGGATTGGACCTCTTGAGTCAGAAAGACGAGCAGTAATTGCAGCAGGACTTTCTACTCTAGAGGTACTACTAAAAACATAGTTTGTCCCCGAGCCGATAGACGAGAAGAAACAAATCATTACAAACCTTGCTAGAATGGAACTGAAAGATCTAAAATACCTTGAAGCCTATGGTCAAGATTTTATGGCCAAAGTTTACAAAGCAAATCTTTCAAATGATTCGGTTCAAAAAATTTATTTTCTGTCAAAATTACCAGGAAATATAGGAGATTTGATTTCTAAAGATATTGAGCTTCAAAGCAAAACAATAGATCAAATTTACTGGATAGATCTTTTATTCAGGTGTAAAGAGAAAGTCAAATATCTCTGTTGGCGAAAACAAGCACATGACATAACTCCCAGTGCCAATGTTTGTCGTGCTGCTTTGCCATGGACACCAATTAAGAGAAGGAGAAAATATAAAAGATATGGGAAATTCAAGACCAAAAAAATTGCAAATCCCAGACGACCTGTTAAAAATTTCAGATTTCTAAAAAAGAGGAAACGACCGAGAACCAAAAACAATTGCTGTTTCATATGAAAACAGGAAGGACACTATGCTCGTGCTTGCCCAAAACGCACATCCAGTAAATTGAAAGCATGTGTAGATATTGAAGAATTTTGTGATGATTGGTCTATTGTACAATCAGAAGAAGAACCATCAGATGTATATATGTTAACAAATGATTCTTTTTCAGAAGATGAAGAGTTAATCAATTCTGTTCAGAAAATGAATATTTGTTATGATTGTTCTATTGATGAATTTTCAGTTGAAGATGAAGAAGAACTTCATTACAATGAAGAATTTGAGACTGACACAGAAAGTGTTGAAAACAGTGAAACATAATCTTTATGATGGTCTCTCCCACTAGAGAAAGACAAAGGAAAACATGTTATCCCTATTCTCCCTCATTTAAACTCTTTTTGCCCATACCAGAAAAATATTGGACAAACATCTTCAATGCCAGTTCCTGAATTCTACCCACCAGCAGAACAAACTTTTTTGAAGAAAATGTTGAAAACAAATAATCTTTTGTATATACTAGTCTCCATGCAAGTTAGAAATAGTTGGATAGATCTTGATGCATTTATTGATACCGGTGGCTCAAACAATCTTGCCAGACCTTTGTTGTTTAAAGGATTATGGAAACCTCTCCAAAATATCCTGATTTCAGAAACAATTAGAGGTACAGTTAATCTTACTCACTATGTGGATAATATCTCCTTAAAAATAAGTGGGAAGATTGTCAAGATATCTGCCATACAACATTATGACCCATCTGCCAGTTTAATTCTGGGTATGCCATTTGTTAATTTTGTTTTGCCTGTGACCATTAGCGAAGATAAAGTTATATTCAATTTCAAAAAACAAGCAATCTCTGTTCCGAGATTAAAATTTGTAGACTCTGAAGTAAGAAGAGAAAGCCAGAAGAAGACCAGCACAAGAAAGCCAAAAAACGATTCCAAAAATTGGAAAAAAGTACTGCAAATCTATGAAGAAAAGGAATCTCTCAAAACAAAACAAAAAGTAGCAATAGATCCGCAATGGACTCAGGAACAAATCTCTATATATCAGCGGTTAGTTAAAAGCTGCGCATAAGACCCTCAGAAGTTTTGGGAAAATGAGAGCTCTAAACAAGAAATTGTGACTATGCATGATAATGGAGTGAAAAGTAAGTTAATTCCTTGCACTCCTTCTGATGAACAAGAAATAAAAAAACAGATTTAGGAATTGATAAAGTTGAGATTGATTGAACCGAGTGTTTCCCATTATTCATGTTCTGCATTTTTGGTCCGCAATCACTCTGAAATAGTTTGAGGTAAAACAAGAATGGTGATTAATTACAAGCCATTGAATGCAATCACTCAAAGCTTTCATTATCCTTTACCTCGTCAAGAAGTAATAATGAAGAAAATTCAGAAGAGTAAAATCTTCAGTAAATTTGATATGAAATCTGGTTATTACCAGATTAAGATTGAAGAAGTAGACAGACATAAGACAACATTCACATGCCCTGCAGGATTTTTCCAATGGAGAGTTGTTCCATTTGGGTTAAAAAATGCTCCTGCTTTCTTCCAGAAAAGAATGGATTTTATATTTGGTAAGTATGATTTTATCATAACTTACATTGAGATTTTCTGTCAACCTGTTTCTTCTTGCAGTAACCGTTCTTGATTTCCCAATCTGCAAAGGGCTCAAAGATTTCATATTGAGGAAAAGTATCTGAATGCATATACTCTAGATCTCTTCTTTGTAGATATGATGCTTCCATTTCCTCAAACAAATATGGAATTCTTAAGGTCTGTAAAAACTGGCCAACTTCTGTCTTGATGTTAACATCATCAAGGTCCATCATCTTAGCACTTGTAAAGATTTCAAGTGCAAAGTCAATACAGCCAATCATTTGATAATAATTTAAAATTTGCAAGACCCAAATCATAGGATGAGAACACTGTATGGACCATAAATCATCAAGTGTTCTGAAATATAATTTGATTTTCATATTTGGTAAAGAGTATACTTTTACCAATTCAGGATCCAATCCAAGAAGTGTGCCAATGTTCTTTGATTTCTAGGCTTGACATTTTTGAATCCACTGGTTTCTTTGAAGCCTGAGTCCAACTACCTTTTTTATTTCTAGACAAAGATCCTCCACATGCTTCTCGAGAATTTTGAACCTTTTTGCCAAAGTAACAAGATTGTCGGGCTGATCTGGAATATCAAAAATACTTCCTCTGAATTCTGTCCGGCTGCAGCCAATTCTATGAGATTTATTCATTTCCCTGGTAAGAGCATCGACAATATAGTTAGAATTTCCACAAATCCATTCTACATCAAAATCATATTGCTGGAACCAAATTTACCATGATAATAATCTTCCTCTTGCCATTTGTCTTGATAATTTTGCTGACAAGAAATATTTAAAAATCATTGAGTCAGTCTTAATCAAGAATTTTCTTGGCGCAAGATACAATTCAAATTTTTGAATGCCATTAAAAATTGCAAGAGTTTCTTTTTCAGCAGCAAAATAATTTTTCTGATTGGGGAGGAATTCTCTTGATGCATAGGCGCATAATTATTCTTCTTTGTTTTCCTTTTTTCTTTTGAAAAGAACGGCTGCCCAAAAATCATCTGAGGCATCTGTTTGTAAAATTAATAGTCGTTCTCCTGGATGTTGTAATTTTGGCAGGGACTTACATTCTTCTTTGAGATTTTTGATAGCAGCAGTGGCTTGACTAGACCAACCTGATTTTAAATGCTTTCGAATAGGAGCAATTTTTTCAAATAGCCTGGGAATGTATTTATGGATATAATTTAAAATACCCAAAAATCTCTAAATCATTTTGGTATCTTTGAGTTCATCAGGGAACTCAACAAGCTTTGTTAGCACATGTGGTTGCATCTGTATATGTCCATCGATTACATGAATTCCAAGGAAATCAATATCATTTTGGATTAAGACCATTTTCTTTTCTGAGAATAAAAGATGTTACCCACCAAAAGTGGGTGACCCAATAAGAGAACTTTTCTCCTAGATTTGTCTTCAACCAACAACTTGCATCCCCTGACACTCTCCAATGTAGCAGATGTGTTGTGCCATTTGATCTCCATTCCGTGAGCCAGTCATATGTCCCCTCGCCCATCTGTCGAGGGAATATGTTTGAAGGTGGGCAATCCAATCCTAAAGGTATGTTTTTCATTGTAACTTGGAAGAAGGAAGAGTTTTGACTATAGTTTTGTTCCCTCGCCTTAAATGGGAGGGTTAATCCTCAATCATAGTTCCATGTGATCTTCCCTATTGGATTATGGCTTTAGGAAGGGAACTACTTAGGAAACCATGATTTTGGTAGTGCGATCTCGTTTTCCCATTTCACATTTTTCCCTCCCCTCTGCACATTACAAACCCTATTTTGTCATATTCCCTCTTTGGGTCCACAAGGCACCGATACACCCCCTCTCCTTATCCACATGTTTGGGTTAGACCTAGAGTATTGCCCCAGAGGTTGATGTAGCTAAAACAATGTTAAAAACATATCATGGCCAGAAACAAGAAACAAAAGAAAAGAATATTATAAATTCCAAAATATGGTTGAGACATTAAAATAAAATGTGGGAAAAATACAAACATGAGCTCTCCCCCTTCATTATGGCCTTCACCCTGGTTCCTAGGGCCCTATGAGTGTCTTAACATCATTAATGAATCCATGCACGTCCGAATCTCTAGTGGGTGTTGAACTACCCCACCTTAAGGGGGTGATAACTTTTTATATCACACACAACAATGATCCCATCTCTTGGAGCCTTGAGCTGTAATACAAAGAAAAAATAAAGAACAGGCAAAAGGCTAATAAAAAAGGGTGGAAAAACAATGGTTGTGGTGGCTCATGTATCCATGATTGCTCCCTCCTACATTTGTAGACCCAAATATGTGGATATCCCTCATCATTACCATCCTTGAACCCACAGAATTTGGATTTGAAACCCTTTTGTCCCTATTTGTCGTATCATTATTCACATGACCTCTATCAATTGAAGGATGTACCTTGGACACATCTTTCCCCTTAGGGGCTAGGAACCCTAAATAGAGTTGTTTGTTAACAATTCCTACCCCCAGAAGTAACACTATTGCAAGCTTAAAGCCCCAAATTTGGAAGGGAATCCCATTGTGAAGTCTCAATTTACCCTTGATTAACAAGCTTGGTTCACTTAGATCCACTAATCAATTAATGTACCCGATGGTGAGGAAGCGCATTGGATTAACCTTCAGTAGCTTGTTCATTTTCCCACATTATTTGCGAGGTGATGGACTTAGACCATTGTTCCCTGACCAATTTTGCATGATCATGGCAACTGATCCAATGCCCAGAGGAGGTTTTTCTCACCGTTGAGACTTGGGAGAGTAGGCATCATCATTAGAGCCCTCATTTGGAGCAGTAAACAAGATTATATTTGACTAGTAGACCTATGAAACCAGTATTTGTGCCCCAAACCAACTATGGGGCACCACATGATGACTTGCATGAAATTAATTAGGGTTCATTCCCTTATTTATCTTTATTTGAGACATTTCTCTCATCATGGCACTTAAAGGACTCAACCTGGCCCTCCAACAACCCTACATCATCATAGAATCATATACTCATCTTGCATATGGATGGCTAATTCATAACTTGTGATAGCTTCTTGGTCAGCTTGTGGCCAAGGCTTGTTTCTAGCACATTATTTTATAATTTTGGGGGCTCATTAGGCTAATTCAATTAAGAGAGACTCATAAATAGAAGTGAGTCTTATTTGTGAGAACTGATAATCATCGCCTGGGATTTTCGTCCCTCTTAAGCAATTTCACACTTTTCTCTTGGGTATTTTGGATTATATTGGATGCACTATGGTATTTGGAAGCTAATTTTTTATCTTGTCTTGGAACTACTTCTTGAATATCAATGGATATATTGCATGGCTCTTTTGTAAGTTTCTTATTGATGAAATATTTCTTTGCAAATTGTCTAAGGTATGTAATTGTTGCAACTAGAGAATACTATTGTGCCCTACTTTTATTGAATATAATTTTAAAATCTATTTGGTTGGCTCTTGAATATTTTATTTATGGTATATCATGCAATTAATGTTCCTAGTGATGAAATGCTATTTTTCTTCATGAAAATCCATATTTTAATAGTAGGTAATTGTTGAAAGGTGGTAGCTAGGGCATCATCCTTTAGCCTCCTTGAATACAAATTTGGCTTATCTAATGCATATAGGACTCCATTAACCCAAGGAAGAAACTGAAAACCTAAGTTGCTTGGTGATAAACCCTTCTCTTCTCCATGTTTTCTCCTTAAATTTATGCCCCCCTTTTCCTAGGATGGCTAGTTAGGGTATCAAGCAAAATCTATGAGAGGGTGAATTTCCGGATTTCAATTGGACAAGACTCCTGTTTGAGGTCTCACTTAGAGTTTCTCCAATTTTGTTTATTTCTCATGGTAATCCATCCATACATTATTTGTCCCTAGGTGTGCACTAGAAGGGAAACTTGGCTTTTATTTCCTTAGGTGGCTTTTTTTAGGGTTGTATGAAAATTGTATTCTTTGGAATTATCTCAAGAAAACCTTTCTCCTCCCATGCTTTGACCTAGTTAATACATTGGAAACATTTCTTCCTATGATTTTTCATAAAACCCTAGGTCTAACACAATTATTTCTTAGGTCTCTGAAAGAGAGAAAAGAGCCTTTGGGAAGTGCCAAATCATCATATACAACTTATTTGAGAGATCCTACTTCATCTCATAGTGTCCTTACCTTGGGAACATCTATTATCATCTTCATATCTAAAACCCTTGTTCTTGATCTCTTCATCCTAAATATTTTCTTGGAGAGTGTGTTACCTTCCTTGAAGCAATCAATCATTGTTGTGCCTCTCCTTGAATGGGATTGGTGAAATCACTTCATACTTGAATCATTGTCATATCCATCCTAAGTGATTTCCTTCCTATCGGTTCTCCTGCCATTGGTGAAATTCTATAAAGAGCAGGGGACCTTGATTGAGGTGGTAGTAGGTCATTGTTCCATCATTGTTAGTCTAGTAGTTGTCAGGTTTCTTTAGGGGCCTACTAGATTGTGTGGTAGCATTTTTGCATCATTGTCGGGGAGGAAGCAGGTCTCCCTCCTTGGTTCAATATTCAAAGAGATGTTTTCGACAATGAAAAAATAGCGCCTCTTCTGGAAAATCCTAAATTGCATGGTAGTGAAAGATACGAAGAAGACATAGCTCCCATAACTAGAGTTGTTGCTAGGAAAATTGTTGAGCTTGATAAGGTTTCTCTAAACAATGTAAAAATGAAGATTTTTCCCAACACCATGAATACCAACACTAACCAAAACCAAACTCAAAATAAAACCCAAAGCCCTAGGCTTTAGAAGTGGAATGTGGAATTTTTCAAACCTCTAAATTTTAGTGGAATTCTTGACGCTCCTCATACATTACCTAAGAAGTATCATTAATGGATGCCAAAGTTCAAAGGAAGTGTTAATCAAACTATTGAAAGACATGTAGAAAAATTATATTGAGCAGTGGGCCCTTGAATGATCAAATATGTAGATGTAGTAATGATGTTATTTTCTTTTACATTGGAAGGGGATGTTAGGGATTGGTACATTAGCCTTCCTCCAGCCAGTATAAGTGATTTTGACCAATTTGAAGATATCTTCATGAAAAGGTGGGCTATCGATGTTGATGGAAACCTTGTAATTGAAAAGTTCTACCATTTACAAAAGAAATAAAATGAATATATTATAACTTTAATCTAAGTATTTGATAGGACTTTTAGGGATATCCCTAATATCTCAAGCCTAGGATGCCCAAATCCTTGAAAATTTCATCAAAACGTTCCATGGCCACCTAACATATCAACTTAGAGATAAGAAGCCTAAAACTCTTGTTGAAGCTTAGGAAATCTCCATTGAAATAAAAAAAAATCTAGATGTTTCTCATATTGAAATGTTCAATTTCCCTGGGGCTAAGGTTGAAACTAAAAGGATCAAGTCCTAGGACCAAGTTGAAGAAACATGAGTTATCCTGTGCAAGAAAGTTGAAAAGTTATTCGATGACGCTAATTCTAGGGATATGATGTATATGGATAAGTTTACCACTCTAGAAAAGGGGAAAATATCCACTTTCTCTTTGAAGAACAAGGTCTTCTTCAAGAAACATAATGAGGAAGGCAGGTAACTTCAACCAAATGTCCCTAATACTTTATCCCTAACTAATGCAATGGACAAGGGGACTGATCTTCCAAAGAGTATCAAAGTGATAGTTCTAGTGAAGAAAGTTAGGATGAGGAGGGTGGTGAACAATTGAATGTAGTCAATGAATCCCAAACATTCAACAACATATTAGGTGGAACATATACTTATCGTCAAATTGTTGAAGTAAAATTCAAGGAAGAAGAAGATGAACCTATAAAGAATGCATAGGATATTGGAGGGTTTTTAAGGGATTGCAATGTTCTAGAAAGAATGAAAAAATATCTTCCTCAAGCTCTAAGACATCAAAGGAGAAGGATCTTCCTCCTAAGAAACCCCTAAAGAATGATCCTCCCAAGAAATGTAATATAAAAAAAACCCTCCTAAATGGGAGCCCAATCACTAGACAAAGGGTAAAGAATATGAGTTAGACATTGACGTGGGAACTGCCGTCAATAAAATGAGTATGCAGGTTCCCATAAAGGAGATTGTAAAAATCCCATCCTGAAGATGGTAGCTAAATAAATCTTTGGGGCTTGATGAATATGACCCACAAATTATGTTTCAAAACATCCATTTCACTAGGACCAATCCTAACCATGAACCATTCCTATTGACCTTAAACATAAATAATCGAAAATTGTATGTTGGATTCAGGGGCTTCTACAAATATTATGCCACTAAAGGTCATGAAGCAACTCAAGTTGAATATCACCCGATTATTCAAGAATGTTTGTGGATTTGATTCTAGTTCCATTCATGTTTAGGGCCTTCTCAAAGACCTCAAAGTAGCATTAGCTATTAATGAATACATTCCTTTACTCATGGGTATTATTGTTATCGATATACCTGATGTATGGGGAATGTTGTTGTTTACAAAATGGGGTGCCTCTATGGGTGGACATCTTCAAATGGACTTATCTTATGGCAGCATCCCAAAGCCTAATGGGACCCCATTTTTTCTTTATGTGCAACTCCAAGTTCCAACTCATGATGATGACCTCGGTCTTCTCCCATATACTGATAAGTTTCCTAAGCTTGTGGACTCAAACACCCTTGTCACTCACCCTTCCCAATAAGTTTGTCGCCTTAAAAGGGTTAACCATAAAGAGAATAATCCTACAAATAAGTGGGTGAAAAAACCTAAGAGAGAGTTTAAGGTTGTGGAAGTAACATTGGTAGATAAGAAACTTGTGTTTGTCAAGATCGATGGTGAGGTTGGTGAAGGATATTATTACATAGAAAGACTTGATGATGAGCTTTGACCTAACCCTATCAAGGCTAGTCATTTTACTTCTTTCTTGGATACTTGACACTACGTATTACGCATGTTAGAGTAGGATGCATTGAATATTGATTTTGCATGGCTAATATCATCACATCATGTTCTCATGCTATAATAGGTTCATTTAGATTAGACCTGCATCTTAGAATATTATATATATATATTATATATATATATATATATATATATATATATATATATATTGTATATTTATTATTTGATGAAAACGTGGGAGATAAAAATACACCCAAGACACATGCTTCCAACGTTATTTGTGATGTGCAGGATATAGGTCTATGATCCTAGAGGATTGATGGTGTTCTCATCACCTCCCATTAGAGTACATGGTTTGTGCACTCTACAGTGAGATCATTTTCCAGTTAGAGCAAGATGTTACCCACAAAATATGGGTGGGCCCATAGGATGTTTTTTATCCTATATTTGTATTCAAACAATAGCCAATAGCCCTTAACAACTAGCAATGTAGCTGATGTGTTGTGCCATTTGATCTCCACTCCTTGAGCCAATAATATGTTCCATTTCCCATTTGTCAAGAGAATATGTTTGAAGGTGGGAAATCTAATCTTAAAGCCATGTTTTTCATTGTGCAATTTGGCTCTTATGCTTGTTTTTCCTTGGGAACTTTGGGCATAAATTATTGGGTAACCTCGAAGAAGGAAGGGTTGATCTAGGAGGATCTTATGTCAGTTCAGTTTGTCCAGAAAGTCCAGTTCATCTTCACTTTTGACCAACTTCGTCAATATTGTCTTCATGGTGCAGAAAGCCTTCTTGGTGAAAAGGTGGCCAAAATTATGTCATGGTGTGACAAAATTTGTTTGTAATGGGTTCAAATATGGTGGAACAAAATCTAAGCTAAGGTGGCAAGATATTTATGTAAATTTAAAGGTGCTAAAGTTATAAACCTAAGCCTAAGTTCTTAGCGCAAATGATATAATACATAACCTAAGTTAACAAACCCACTTTCATACTTTATTATAAATCCAATGCAATCAAAAGTAATGACAGTCCCTAACCGCATCGAAGAGGTTCCATGTGAACAATCGAGAAGCTGCGAAGTGTGACCACAACTGTTCGAGTTTGGGGAAACACAGGGGAAGCCGTCGGAGGTTGTTGGCGCATGCGAACGCAGTGGTAGATTGTCAGTCAAGTCACCGCAATTAGGGAAACCGCAACTGCCACTGCAAAACAGATGTCGCATGAACAATTTGGGTCACCGCACAGATAGCTAGAACCGCAGGGCTTATCTACCACGTGGCCGCTGGGTATTCACTGTCCACTGGTCACATGTCAGACAATTGTTTCTCGGCACTGTTAACTGACCGTCGCTGGCTAATTATAACCTAAGGTCTTATTTGGGTTTTTAGAGCTATATTAAGTTACAACCACCATATCACCTTATCCTAATGTGTCACTATGTGACAAGACCGAGACCTATGTACACTTAATGCTTAACCATTCATGCCATGTTTATCCAAATGAGCTCGAATCTAAACCTGCAACATTATAAGTTCATCACTTGTATTCATGAAGGGGATATTGAATGTATTAAAGTGGTTTTGAAGCTTTATAGTCAGATTTCTATGAGAGAGGGGTAGTTTTGTTTTCAGTGTATCTTGGTCGTCTGGAAGCAGAATTGGGAATTGAGATAGGCATTCGAAAGCTAGGAGAGAGAGATTTCCGTTGACAGAGACCAGAAGTGCTTATGAGCACATTCATTCTGGTGTTTTCTGTGTAAATAATTCCTTGGATAAATCCTTGATAAAAGAGATGCACATCTTGAAAGCAGACCCAGAAACGTAGTCCATCAGGGATGAACTCTGTAAGCAATGTTTGTTGTCTTCTATCTCTATTATTTGCTGCAATTGCATGTTTAATGATTCTTCTTAATTTCTTGATTATATCATTAAATTAGGTACTTTCCTTTAGTATTTCACATTAAGCGCTGAAGTTAACAATCAATTAAGTGTTGGCAAATATTCAATTCTACTTTATTTTTGTTTATGATCAATATTAGATCAAGGGTTTTGATTGTAGTTTTTTTTCGTCACCTTAAATAGGGGGTTAATCCCTAATCCTAGTCTCATGGGATATCTCCTATTAGCCTATGGCTTCATGAGGGGCACTACTTGTGAAACCTTGATTTTGGTAGTGGGGTCTCATTTTCCCATTTCACATTTTTCTCTTTCCTCTGCACATTACAAACCCTATTTCATCATCTTCCCTCTCAGGGTCCACATGACTTCTGGGTCCACCTAACCTCTGGGTCCACAAGGCATTGGTACACCCCCT
This sequence comes from Pinus taeda, assembly GCA_000404065.3. Classification (NCBI taxonomy): domain Eukaryota; kingdom Viridiplantae; phylum Streptophyta; class Pinopsida; order Pinales; family Pinaceae; genus Pinus; species Pinus taeda. Next base: position 97,282 of record APFE030823914.1, on the reverse strand, counting down.
CCCCTTATCCACATGTTTGGGTCGAGCTTGGAATGTTGCCCAGAGTTTTATGTAACTAAAAGAATGTTAAAAGAATAACATGGGCATAAGCAAGAAACAAAAAAAAAGTAATATTATAAAATGCAAAAGGTAGTCAGGGCATTAAAATAACATGTGGGAAAAATCCAAACATAATATCTCCTCCATAACTATGGTCATGACCCCAGTTCCTAGGGCCCCATGAGTGTCCCACATCATTAAACAACCCATGCACATCCAAACCCCTGCTGGGCAATGAACCACCTCCATCTTAGGGGGTAATAACTACTTAATCATACACAAGTTTCTCTCTTCTCCTGGAGCCCCAAGTAGCAATACAAATAAAAAATAGAGAAAATTCAAAAGGCTAATGAAGAAGGTGGAAAAAAATGTCATTGTAACTAATATATCCACGATTTCCCCTCCTACATCTATAAACCCAAAAATGTGGGCATCCCTCATCATTACCATCCTTGAACCCATGGAATTTGGCTCTGAGACCCCTGTGCCCATATCGATCTCATCATTATTTATATGACCCCTATTAATTGAAGGATGTACCTTGGACATATATTTCCCCTTAGGGGCTAGGAGCACCTAATAGGGTTGTTTATTAACCATTCCTACCTAGGGAGGTAACACTATTACAAGCTCAAAGCCCCAAATTTGGAAGAGAAGTCCATTATGAAGTGTCAATGTGCCCTTGATTAACAATTTTGGTTCACTTAGATGCACTAATAAATTATTGTACCTGATGTTGATGAAGTGCATTGGATCTTATATGTAATTGGCAGGTGGTTTCATCATGGGTTGGGTAACTGTTGACGATGTTGGACCTGCCAACATTCAAGGGGACCTCCCATTAGGAAGTCCCAACTAGACCTTATACCATTTGGAGTAGGAATCCTAGCAAGGGGTGGTAATGTAGTGCCTTGACTGCGATAGCGCAGAGGTAAGTATAATGACTTTGGTCGGAAGCAAATGTGTGATCTTGCAGCGAATCAAGTGAGATGCACGGGGGTTCTAACACACGGAAGGGAAAATGAAGTGTGTCCCTTAGAAGCCTGTAATAGTATGTGTTCTGAAAGGAACACACAAGTAGAATGACATCACAAGATGGAAGCAGTATAGTCCACAAACCAAAGTGATGGGTTAATCCAACAACATGCCTTCGACTAGATTCATACAATTTCATACAAAATAGTTCATAAGAAAATGTGTAAGTTAAACAACATACATTGATAAAGTAACCAAAATAGTCGAACTACAATAACAACATATGCATGAAAACGTGTTGGATTAGTTATATTATTAAGTGAAAGTTCTGTCCATACATACACCATTGACAACCACTAGCCCCAATATTGGAACATTACAGTCAACACCACCTGCTCCTCCAAAGAAGTGTACTCGTTGTACATTGTGGAGAATACAAGGCTCGTCATAATACTCCTAAGCCTTCGCTAAGCCTAAGCCTAGCCAAAATCTTGGCTCCCAAAAGTCTTTTCTACGAGTTATGAGGTTTTATTTATAACAAAGGGTGGGGTGACCCTTGAAATTCCCCTTTGACTCTTTGAATACCCTCATGAATCTTCAACTCCTTTACAAATAACTCTTTACATTACATAGTGATTGTTCACATTCCACTAATGACACTTGAAATTTCACTTACAATATATTTACAAATAATATACATTTTGCACATATAACCATGTGGGACAAAATAGGCTAGAGTCAGCCTAACAAGAGAAACACTATTACTCAAAAGCTTGGGAAAAGACCAACTCGGCAACATCCTCTTGATGATCTTTAGTAACGAACTGATACCAAGCTTGGTATTGCACTATGGTGTCCCCATATTGTTTGGTGGTGTATTTCTAGAAACAAACTCTTGCCTCCATGGATTTTGGGTATATGGTCATGGAACCTTTGTCCAACTCATCTTGAAGCATGTGTGGCATTGTCTTGAGCACGACTAGACCACCAATGTACTTCTACATGTTTTCTGCGCTCAACTGCAAGTCGTTATTGGTGGCCTCTTACATTAACTGTTCCATGTACCTGTCGAACTCTAGGTAGACTTGGCTCTTCTCAATGGCTTGGGTGAAGGAACCAATTGAAGGGATCCTATGTGTCCTCACCATGACATCAAGACTCTTGAAAAACCGTGCATAGGAAGACTCAATGCTATGAATGAGTGGAGGGAGCTGCTCATAGTTCCGGATCAACATTCAAATATGTGATTTGTCTAGCTCTGCCTACGACTTCATTATCTTATGCAAGTAAAACGGGGCTCCCTTGTATCTAATTGTCCATTCTTGTATGCATGCAATAGCAACATGTATGTCCTTGATATTTTGGACAATATTTATGCATTTCTTCTGAAAACCATATAGATGGACAACTACCTTGTGCATAGTGATAAATCTGTCATAACGTTTCCACATGGTGGTCTTAAGAGTCGATACTTAAGCCAATATCGCTTTCCTCATTTCTGCCATAGAGGATGTTGTGGATTGTTCTGCCCTCTGCCTGGCTGCTTGCAAGTCCTTTTCCATATGATCATTCTCTTCTAATAAGAACTTGACATTTTAGCTTGTGGCTTTTGCATAAGCCTTAATGGCAACCACCATGGTAGTTGGATGCTTTCTAACATCTGACACTATCACCATTTCCTTCATAAATGCATGTTATGCGTGATCATACGGGAAATTTTTTCTCCACACTTGTACAATATTTTACTGCAGCTTATCAAAGGATATATTGCACACATCCATCACTGGATCATCATCAAGGAGGATAGCCTCTCCTTTCTCACTCGGGATTGGTTATGATACTGGAGGTGGTGGAGACTGTGGGGCAACCTCGGATTCTCTCGGCATGAAGTCGGTATCTTAGTCCTATGTCTCCTATCGCAACTCCGTGTCCAACTTTTCAACCATTTACTCATTTTGCTGAGCAAGTTCACAATCCTGCAACTACTCACCCTATTCTTTATCTACTGTTGGTTGTTGTGACTCTTCAACCTATATTGGTGCAATTTTCTTTATGATCATGCCTTTCCCTTCTTCTCGTTCATATTTATGCTTCTCTTCCCTCTTTTTCCTTCTCAATTCCTGCTCTTCTTTCAACTTCTTATATGTTTCCTACAACTTCCTTTCTGCTTCCTCCAACCTTTTCTTCTCTCTCTTCCTCCGCTTTTATCTCTTTATACACTGCTGCCTCTTTGCCTCCACTACCAAAGCTTCTTTCTCAATGAGAGGATCTTCTTTGAACTTGTATCTTTTCTCAACTTCTAGGTTCTCGACAATCTTTCTCTTGCCTTTGTCCTGCACTGGTTTGCTTCTTATTGTTACTGTTGTTGTTGCTTCTTGCGGTGTTGCTGCTTGTAGAGAAGATTTCCATTCTATAGCCATGTTGACTGGTTCATTGATCTTGGAGGAGTTGTAACAATACCTCCAAGAATATTCCTCTGCCCAATGAAAAGTCTCGTGGATCCATGGATATTACACCTTCACAAAATGGTTCTTGCATATATACAGTGGGGATCATATGGATTGTAGCCTTTGGTGCCAAACTCAAATTTTTCTAAGTCCTTAGCCTCAACATCCGCATCCTTCATGCTTATGATCTCATACAGTCCAATCCGCAAAGGAAGAGTAGGCCATGGTGCCTTATTACTCCTATGCAACCCTGCTGATAACCTTGTGGAGATGTGATATGCAATCTCTTGCATGACCAACTTATCCATGGAAAAACTTGGTTTCACATGCGAATGATTCTCTCCGCTAAACATCTTGATGAAGGTGCCACTGGGTGAGGCATACCAATCTCCAATCTGAAGTATTGTATCCATCGCTTCTTGGGACATGCAAGGTGGATCTTGATAAAAAATCAACTTGTACACCGGGGTGATGAAATGGTCAGCTATCCTTGCCATAACTCCTTGGTAGCTGCACTTGAAAAGAAACTTGCAATTAATATTGACGGCAGTCTCTAATGGTGTCCATGTCCAACTCATGCCACGAAACTAATGTTGGGCACAAATTGCATGAAGTAGGTATGCGGACATATAGAATCTCGCTTGCTCATTCTTGGCCAGATTCCGAGAATTAGTCACATGCAATTTCAGCGGAAGAGCCAATAGATTTGACCAATTGAATGGCCTTTTGTCATTCTCCAACTGGTCCAACACAACCACCCAATTTTGCGGAAAGGTCTTCATGCTCTATTGACCATACAATCGACATGCAAATATTATCAAGAGTTAGTAGGAATTTTTGAGTGACTTAGTCTTGTAAACATGATTGGGTGTCGATCTGAACTTCGACGACTATTTCACCCAACACTTTATGATGTCTCTAGTGTTCACATTATTGTGGGGGGCATATAAAAGTGCATCCATGCGGTTCACCCGCTGTGGTAAGTGATACATTTGATGATAGTTTTTCGTCCTGAAGGTAGAAAGTTGTGTTCCACTGAAACTGCTCAATGTCATCATCTCGGGATCAATATCTGAGACAATATAGTGAATGATGTCCACTCATGGGAAGGTGGGGTACCTGCATGCAACCTTATATAAGCCTGATCGGTGGATGTTGACATAGACCTGCCGATATTCTAGATCTTCCTTGAAGCTCCTTGTAAAGATATCCTTTATTTCCTGCCATGTTATCTTCATGTCCTTCTCTGTGAACAGTTGTGTGTCTGCATAAACTGGAAATTTCATTGACACTTGTTCAACTACATCCCCGGTGCTGCTCTCGATAATATCCTTTGATGAAACCTTCTTGGAAGCCATGTTATTTGTAATGTTGAAGAGCTGCTCAACCACTGTTGTACCTAGAGACCGAGAGGACACTCATGGCATGTGGATGTTAGCTTGAAATCGAAAGCATTTCAAGAACAGACCAAGCAACAAACTGGGAAACTACTAGGAAGGATTTTGTGATTCTGGTTCTCAGAGTTGACTGACTTTCAATTGGATCTGCGCATTATGCAGTCCCAACTGCTAGTGGGGAGGTGATGCTGACTAGAACTGTGCAATGCATAGTTCAGTTTGGATTATGCTAGTTGGGATTGCGCATTGTGCAATCCCAATGGCCAAGGCTTTGGGACTGGCTCTTGGAACTGCGCATTTGGAGCCAAGCCTTAGCAACCTCTATGTAATTCCTATAGCCAAGGCAAAGCCTTGAGATCTAGAAATGCATAGTGCATGCCAGGAAGAGCTAGATCCAGGCCAAGGAAGCCTAGATCTACCCAAAGGCAACATGAAAATGATAAGATATGGAAGTATAAGTGATGGTTGGTGCAAATCTGAGTGAATAATGATGTATGCAATCAAAACAAGTGCAAGAATCAATCAAACTAAAGAACAATGAAGCTTATGGAGAGAGTCGCCGCAACAACGACCATTAGTGAAAAGATTTGGTTATGGATGCGTCACTTGGGAAAGGCGATACAAAACTTAAAATAACACTTCTACAAGCTAAAACAAATAAAAAAACCTATGGTCATTCAATAAAACGGGCAAAAAAACACTCTCACAAACCAAGGAAACAAAAGCAACATAAAAAGTAGCAAAATACTAGAAAAGCAAGACTTACCCGGAAAATCTGCGACGACTGTGCCGAAGGTTCCTAGATCTCCTCGGGGATTCCATAGGTCCAAGATCAAATGCGCAAATGATCTCTACTAGCGTCCATTAAATAGATTTGGTCAATTTAGGGTTTATGATGCAAAGGCCAAAAATCTAGGAAAAAGCGATACATGGCGACAATTTCCAAAAATAACTTAATTGTAACTCAGATTGCTAAAAATAGATCCCTATTTTTTGGGAAAGGTTGCCATGCATACTCGGAGAGATTGCGTAGTTCTGGGGAGAACTGGGCAACTTCTGAGGGAATGCTTCTATGTAATTCCTGGGCTGAGAGGCTCTGGCTGCCTCTCATGCTCTACTCATTTTCCGAGATAAAGGTAGGCTACCGGCTGGGTCTGCAAAATTCTAGAGCTAAAGCTCACTGTTGGCTTGAATTGCGGATTTCCTGAGAGTAGGGTTGGTTTTCCTCTATGATTATGCAGCTCACTAAGGCAAGCCTTGATCCAGATTGCAACCAAGTCAAAAGGTTAGCTTGTGGCTTGACAACAAAGAAAGTAAGAAAACAAAAGCCACAAAGCAAAGGATAAAACTTAATGAAAGCATAAGAACCGGGGCTGTGCGAGATAAGCTGCTGGGATTTTAGTGGGGAGGTTCCAAAACGAAGCTTAGGCAAAATTTTGGAGGGTGGCTGTAGCTACTACAACATTTAAATGAGGGAAAAGCCCACCAGAGGATCATATTGACACCCCTAGGGGATGTGTTGAGATCCATGGGACTCCATCATGTGTTAGGACATCATTTCATGCCACAAGAACCCTTAGCACCTTCAGCAACTTTTTCATTTCCTCACATTATTCGTGAGATTGTGCACTTGGACCAGTGTTCCCCCGCCAGATTTGAATGATCATGGAAATTGACCAAGGCCCCAAGGAGGTTTTTCTCACCTTTGGGACTTGGGAGAGAAGACACCATCATCAGAGCCCTCATTTGGAGTAGTCTACAAGCTTATCTTACATCGGGAGACCTATGAGACTAGTATTTATGCCCCAGATCCACTATGGGGCACCACATGATGAATTGCATGAAAAATTAAGGGCCATCCACTTAAATTGGCCCTCCACTGACCCTACATCATCATGACATCATAAACTTGACTTGCATATGGATGGCTAATTCATAACTTGTGATAGCTACTTCGTTGGTTCGTGACCAAGACTTGCTTCTAGCACATTATTTTATAATTTCGGGGGTTCATTAGGCTAATTCAATTTAGAGAGACTCATATAAATAGAAGTGAGTCTCATTTGTGAGAAGTTTTCATCATCACTTGGGATTTTTGGACCTCTACGACAATTTCACACTTTTCTCTTGGATATTTTGGAGTACCTTGGATGAATTATGATATTTGGAAGCTAATTTTTTTCCTTGTCTTGGAGCTACTTCTCAAATATGGATGGACATATTGCATGGCTATTTTGTAAGTTTTGTTATTGATGAAACCTTTATTTGCAAGTTTTCATATGTATGTAATTGTTGCAACTAGAGTAAATGTTGTTATGCCCTAATTTTGTTGAAGATAACTTTAAAAGCTATTTGGTTGGATCTATGATATGTTATTCATGGTATAACATGCAATGAATGTTCCTAGTGATGAAATGTTATTTTTCTTCATGAAAATCCATATTCTAATAATAGGTAATTGTTGAGACATGGTAGCTAGGGCATGATCCTTTACCCTCCTTGAAGAGAAATTTGGCTTATCTAATACATCTAGTACTCCGTTAACTCAAGGAAGAAGGCATTTTCCTAGATTGTTTGGTGATCACCCCTTCTCTTGTCCATATTTTCTGCTCCTCAAAATTTCATCCTGATTTTTCTAGTATGACTAGCTAGGGCATCAAGTGAAATCTATTAGAGTGTGATTTTTTGGATTCCGTTTAGACTGGACTCCTCTTTGAGGTCTTGCCTAGAGGATCTCCATTTTTGGTGGATTTCTCATGGTTATCCGTCCATAAATTCTTATGCCCTAAAAGGGAAACCTAACTTGCATTTCCTTGGATTGGTTGCTTTCTTGAGGTTTGCATGAACATTGTATTTGTTGGAATAAATCTCAAGAAATCCTTTCTCATCCCTTTTCTTGACCCAATGAACACCGTAGAAGCATTTCTTCCCATGATTATTCATAAAACCCTAGGTCTAACACAAGTCTTTCTCAGGTCTCTCAAAGAGCTCTAAGAACCTTTGGGAAGTGTCAAATCATCACATAGAGTTTCTTTGAGAGGTCCCACTTCGTCTCCTAGAGTCCTAAACCTAGGAACACTTATGATCGTCTTCATATATAAAACTCTAGGTCTTGATATATTCATCTTAAATATTTTCTTAGAGAACGTGTTACCTTTTGAAGCATTGAGCCATTGTTGTGTCTCTCCCTTATTGGGATTCGTGGAATTACTTGATACCTAAATCATTAACATGTCCATGCTAACTAATTTCCTTCCTACCATGACTATGTAGAAATTTCTCTATAGTTCAACTAGCTCTGATACCATGTAGAAAAATTCTCACTGTAGATTAAACTGATTATGCAATGTACTAAAGCAAAATACTTAATCTACTTCTACTATCAAACTTGTTGAAGCTTAATAGATTTTGAGAAAGATCAAACAGAACACATATAATGGAGAAGAAGAATCAATCACACATGAAACACAGAAGAATACTCTTGGGAAAGCCTCAGCTAAAAACCCCACTATCTATATTATCATACAAGTGGAAATATCTCAGGATTACACAAAGCTTTAGCTCTCAAGCTATCCAACTCTTAGTACAATCCCTCACTGCTGCTCATAGACATAATAGACAACAAATATGCCTTCTCCTCTGTCCTCCAAGCCTCCTATTTCCTTGCACTGTTCCTCTGGGATGATTCACCTACAACCAAGTGGAACACTGCTCTTACACACTGTAAAACTGTGCAATCCTCAAGGAATGAATTCCTTCTGCATGCAAGAGATTTTCTCATAGGAAAATCCTAGCGACTGATAGTACATTGTCCCTGCCTTTAATCTCAACTAGGTCTTTGTTTGAACTGACATGCATGAGTTATTTATGAGAGAATATTCAATTATCTGGAGAACACTAGTTGCATGCATGCATGCATTAACTGACTGAACTCACAATCAGTTCCACAAACTGTTTGGAACTAATTTAACTAGACTTAACTCAGTTAACTGAGCTAACTAATTACAACTCAAATACAATTCATCCTTATCTCCTTAAATAAGGGATAACTTCCTCAATCAAAGGGATAAATGTTGCATGACTTCACAAAGACTTCATGTTTGAATTTATCCAACTAATTAACTCAAGATGAATTAATTAATTATTTTTTCAAACAGCTGGTGAGACTAAATTCGAATTTTAATTCTCAATTTTAATTCAAGGACAAATTAAAATTGGAATGTCCTGAAATGCTATTTTTAACAATACTATTTTTAGCATTTCTTGTTGCTATTTTCAATACTCCCTCTCAACAAGAAAGGGATTAATTTCCACCCCGATCCTGTCTTTATGGAACTTGAATTTACACTTTGACAATGCTTTAGTAAAAATGTCAGCATCTTTCTCCTTGGCTGAAATATACTGCAAAACCATGATCCTCCTCACCACACAATCTCTAAGATGATGATACCGAATGTCAATATGCTTGGACCTGTCATGAAATACTGGATTCTCAGAGCGTTTGATACAACTCTTTTTATCAAAATAGATCACAATTGGATCCATCCTCTGATCAAACAAACCCACTAGAATTTTCTGCATCCAAATGGCCTCAAATGCTACCTGACTTGCAGCCATGTATTTAGCGTTTGCTGAGCTGAGTGCAACTTACCTCTATTTCATATTATACCAAGAAACTGCAGCTGAACCAAGGTTGAAAATTCCTCCTGATGTGCTCTTTCGATCTGATGCACTCCCTGCCCAATCTGCATCTATGAAGCCCTGTAGCTTCACTCCCTCTGACCGTCTATACCATAATCCATATTGAGATGTGCCTCTGAGGTATCTCAAAACATGCTTCGTTGCCTTCCAAAAAAGCTTAGTAGGCTGAACCATAGCTCGACTCAGCTGGTTCACATCATAGCACAAATCTAGTCGTGTTTTCACTAGTACATCAGTGAACCCACAAGTTGTTGATACACCTTAGTTTCTATTAATTCTCCTGAAGTAGCATCCTCCTTCCTCCACTTTCCTGCTAGGGGAGTCTGCATGGGCTTGCACTTCTCCATGTGGAATCTCCTGATTATCTCATTGGCATACTTGCCTTGAGACACAAACACTTATCCAACCTTCTGCCACACTTCCATGCCTAGAAAGTAGTGCATGAGACCCATGTCTTTCATCTCGAACTCTATTGCAAGGTCCTCCTTGCAAGACATGATCAACTGATCATCATCTATTAATATCAGATCATTAACATAAAAAACAATGATCAACTGCTTACCTTCTACCATGATGTGGTACGAGTTCGCATCCACTTCACTGTTTGTGAAGCCCAACCCGGTGAAGTAGTTGTCAATCCTGATGTACCAAGCACGGGTGCTTGCTTCAACCCGTACAAAGCTCTCTTGAGTCCACACACATGCGACTCACGATCAATGGTCTCAAAACCTTCTGGCTACTCTATGTACACCTCTTCCTCAATCTTTCCATTAAGGAATGCAGTCTTCACATCCATCTGATGGATCTTCCAACCCATCTGTGCTGATAGTGCCAACATTGATTTGATAGATGAGTACCTTGCTACAGGAGAAAAAGTCTCCTCATAGTCGATCCCCTCAACCTGTGAGAAACCATAGGGAAAAAACCTTGCCTTATGTTTCTCCACACTACCGTCAGCAACTTGCTTTACCTTGTAAAGCCAACGGGAACTCACAACTGACTTGTCCTCCAACCTTGGAACCACATCCCAAACACTGTTTCGAACTATGGAGTCATACTCCTCCACCATAGCATCAAACCAAATCGGGCGCTACACTGCTTCCTCAAAGGAAGATGGATCGGTCTTAACACATTCCCCAACAAGGGCCATGTATCCATTGTGCCTATCAGGTGACCTCCTCTGTCTGTGTTGAGAAGATGGTTCTTCTGAATTCTCTCTTGCATCTGACAACAATATGTCAACTTCTCTCGTGCGCTTCCGCCCATCTTTGGAAGACTCTGCTTGAGTGGATGTCTCCACTCTTGGAACCTCTACATGCGGCTGCTCCGCATCAGCTTGAGGCTCCTCCTCCTTAGGAACTAAAATTTCCTCCACATCCTGTAGTTGGAGCTCCATCTCAAGGGAAACTTGCATGGCCTTCTGCTCATCAAACTTAAGATCTTTGTGAACCACTGTCCTCCGACTGGTAGGAAGATACACCCGATAGCTTTGGGGTGTATCAGTGTACCCCACAAGTATTCCCAACTCTGTTGTTGGCTCAAGTTTCTTTCAGGAATCCTTGGTCACATGGAAATATACCGATGAGCCAAAGATCCTGAAGTGACCCACATCTGGTCTCTTCTCAGAGAAAGCTTCCTCGGGTGTCTTCATCCCGAGTATGCGATACGGGATTCTATTCTACAAATAGACCGTTGTGTTGCATGCCTCAGCCCACAAATGAAGTGGTAGGCCTTGGTCATGCAACATCGCCCGATTTGCCCCCAAAATCATTCTATTCTTCCTCTCGGCCACCCCATTTTACTGTGGGTTATGAGGTGTCGTCAACTCTCGTTTAATTCCTTCTGCTACACAGAAGTCCTTAAACTCTTGAGAGACATACTCTCCACCATTGTTGCTTCTCAAGGCGCTGATCTTCTTTCCTGATTCTTTCTCAACCAAATCTTTGAACTCACAAAACTTTGAGAAGGTTTTATCCTTCTTCTGTATGAAATAGATCCAACATTTATGAGACAAATCTTCAATGAAAATCCCATAATACCTTTGTTTCACGGTGGAGGCTATGGAGAATGGTCCACACACATCTGTATGAACTTGCTCCAAGATTGCTTCAACTCGATTGTCTTGATCATGAAAGGAAGACTTGGCGTACTTTCCCAAGGTACAACCTTTGCATGTGTCTACTTGCTCAATTTTACCTGTGGGAAGTCCAATAGAAATCTGTTGCATTATCTTCAAGGCCCCATGATGCAAGTGACCTAATCGCATATGCCATAACTCACCAATATCTTGGCTTTGCAATAGTTCTACTTTGGAACTGAATGCAGCACAATCATCTACCTCCAACTTGTAGAGATTCTTCACATGAATCACAATCCTCTTGGTCTAACTTGTGGCTATGTGTCTCGGGAACACCTTTCCTTTACTGAAGACTACATCATAACCTTTGTCGTCCAACATCGTGACTGATACCAAGTTCTTCTTTAGTCCAAGCACATACTTTACATCAGTTAGGGTGAGAGGAGCTCCATGCTCCCTCTGGAAAACAACCATACCTTCACCTGAAACACAGTAATTTCCATCATTGCCCATCTCTATTTCCATCTTGAGGTCTTTCTCCTCCAAGGTACTGAATAAACTCTTATCACCGGTCATGTGGAATGAGGATCCACTATCTAGATACCAAACACAACCCATCATCAATGAAATCATGCATGTGATGAGGGTAAAATCCAATTCGAACTGAGAAGCCAGTGCCTCACCTTCTGATCCTTTCAAGGATCCCTTCTTAGATTTCTTCAATGGAAAATTAGTTTCATAATGACCCACCTCATGACAATTAAAGCATCTCACTTTAGATTTGTCAATCTTCTTCCCTCCATTCAAAGAACTTGATTTGTAATGGGAAACCTTCCCTTTCCCCTTCCTAGCCTTACTGGCTAAGGCTATATTTTCTTCATCATCATGCTTAGATGAAGAACCATCTATGGTGCTTCTCCTAATCTCCTCCTGCATCAGATCCGACCACATTCGTTCCTAATCCAATAGTTTCTCTCTTCCATTCACTTAGTCCTGGTAGCTATTCCAGCTCCTTGGAAGACCGAGGAGAGTAAGGCTCACCATATCATCATCGGCTGTCATTACTCCTACACTACCAAGCTCATCTCTGCAAGTGGTGAGCTTGTTCATGTATGTAGAAATAGTGTCGCCCTTTTCACACTTGATTTTCAGAAGCTTGTCCTTGAGTGCCAACTTCTCTAGTCGTTGTTGTTCTGATATAGGTCCTTCAATGTCTTCCACATTGAAAATGGAGTCTCCTTCCCATGGATACTTGAGACAATATGGTCTTGAACTCCCTCCAGATGAATACTCCTCTCTTTCGCCACACACTTCTTCCATTCAGCCAATTCTTGGGCATTAGGTGTTGTTGGCTTGGTGACTTCTTAATTAATGAAATCCTTCAAACCATTGTCTTCTAATAATGCTTCCATGTGATCCTTCCATGCTATGTAATTCGAGCTGCCATCCAGGGCATACTCGAGTCTCAAGCCATTGAACGCCATTGATGAACTTTGAGGTGTGATAAGAAATTGATTTTGTACCTGCAATCAAGAACTTCAAACTTCAAAATTTTCCCTTCTCAATATGTTGTTCACAAATCTGATCACCTTTGCTCTGATACCATGTAGAAATTTCTCTATAGATCAGCTAGCTCCGATACCATGTAGAAATTTCTCTATAGATCAGCTAGCTCTAATACCATGTAGAAAATTTCTCACTATAGATTAAACTGATTATGCAATGTACTAAAGCAAAATACTTAATCTACTTGTAATATCAAACTTGCAGAAGCTTAATCAATTTTGAGCAAGATCAAATAGAACACATATAACAGAGAAGAAGAATCAATCACACATGAAACACAAAAGAATACTCTGGGGAAAGCCTCAGCTAGAAACCCCGCTATATGTATTATCATACAAGTGGAAATATCTCAGGATTACACAAATCTTTAGCTCTCAAGCTATCTAGCTCTCAGTATAATCCCTCACTGTTGTTCATAGATAGAATAGACAACACATATGCCTTCTCCTTTGTCCTCCAAGCCTGCTATTTCCTTGTGTTGTTCCTCTGGGATGATTCACCTTCAACCAAGTGGAACACTGCTCTTACACACTGTAAAACTGCATAATCCTCAAGGAATGAATTCCTTCTGCATGCAAGAGATTTTCTCATTGGAAAGTCCTAGAAATTGATAGTACATTGTCCCTGCCTTTAATCTCAACTGGGTCTTTGTTTGAACTGACATGCATGAGTTATTTATGAGAGAATATTCAGTTATCTGGAGAAGACTAGTTGCATGCATGCATGCATTAACTGACTGAACTCACAATCAGTTCCACAAACTATTTGGAACTAATTTAACTAAACTTAACTCAGTTAACTGAACTAACTAATTACATCTCAAATACAACTCATCCTTATCTCCTTAATTAAGGGATAACTTCCTCAATCAAAGGGATAACTTTTGCAGACTTCACAAAGACTTCATGTTTGAATTTCTCCAACTAATTAACTCAAGATGAATTAATTAACTATTTTTTCAAACAGCTAGTGAGACTAAATTCAAATTTTAATTCTCAATTTTAATTCAAGGACAAATTAAAATTGGAATATCCTAAAATGCTATCTTTAACAATGCTATTTTTAGCATTTCTTGTTGCTATTTTCAACAGACTCCTCCCATCAGTGAAGCTCTTTAAAGACCTAGGGAACTTGACTAAGGTGATAGTGGGCCATTGTCCTATTGTTTTCACTTACTCTAGTAGTTTCCCCTTAGTTTTCTTTAGGGCAGTACTAGATTGTGTGGTAATAGGATGAGGGAAAAAATTATGGATATTTGAGTATTGCCGGTTCTTATTGGATCCAAAGTAAATTTTGAGTTCATATCAATTCAAGTATGTTGTAAACTTTTGTGTGTATTTGAACTGAAATTTTTAAGTTTAATTAAGACTTGTACTCAATTTTCAAGGCTGATAAAATCTAGATTGTGAACATGTTCACAATAACCTTGATAAATGTATTCTTGGCTTTCTATTTCCTTCCTATAAATATAATTAATGGGATGATGGTAGAATTTAGGGGGATTTGAGTGTTTCTAGTTCTTATTGGATTCAACAATAACTTTCAAGTTTATATCAATTCTAATATGTCGTAAATTTTTTGTATGTATTTGAACTAAAAGTAGAAACTTTAATTAAGACTCGCAATCAATTTTCAATGTTGATAAATCTAGATCATGAACATGTTCAAAGTAACCTTAATAAATGTATCCTTAGCTTTATGTTTCCTTTCTATAAATATAATTAGTTGGTCAATAGTCTGGTAGAAACTATGTATTCCAAACACTACTATTGTTAGCATATTAATAAGAGACTTGCACATTTCAAGGATTCTTGAAGAGGATTTTAATCATTTCTCACAAGTGTTATAGACATATTTGGGCACTGCAACCCCAATCACATATGTCCATAAGCCAAGGGCTTCTAAGTCCCTAAAAGTGTTGTTTCATACCCTAAAGGAGCAAGGTCAGCTGATTACATCATCTCACAGAAGTTCTCCGTGAAAAACTTCTCAGAACTGGTCAAAACTGGACCATACAGACTGCTCAATGTTAAGGGTGCGATGCATCTCACCTGCCACATGCAAAAAGTGGATGCATACTGAAAATCCCTTCTGTGGGGTGCGATGAGCGAGAGCAAACAAATGGCAGAAGCAGTTGGCTAGGTGGAAACCTAGAGAATCTTCTAGAAACTACCCATTTGACACTTGCCTCTCTAAATTCACCCAGGGATGAGTAAGAGATCATGAATCTCCAAGTGGAACCAAGAACTATTAGAGAGAGGAAACTAATCAAAATCCCAGAAGTTGACTCACCCACTTGCAAACATCTTTATATGGATCCCTCATCCCAGAGATCCAAACGCTGGAATCTTGTATTTTGTGAGGAAGTGTTGTTGGTTTCTTTGTGGAGCATCATAGTGTTGGGTGATCTAAGCTTTTCATGAGGTGAAGAAGGGCTTTCATGCTGGGAGGATGATGCTGGGTTAGATCAATGGGTTGTAATCCTCTCTTCTACTCTATCTATCAATAAATCTATTTGAGTTTTCCTCCACATTCTTGTATGTTTGAGTTGATATATGCATTTGTGTGGTCAATATATATCTGGTCCTATATTTTTATGATTGTACATCTCTATGCTTTGATGGTATTAGGCTGCTTTGACTTTACAGGTGCTCTTTGAATCGGGGTAAGCGAGGGAGAAGCGGCAAATATCTGTCAAAGGGGAAAGGAAACAAGCAAGGAGCCAAGCGAAAGACTGAGGTTGGTACTCTCTGCTTCTCTCTCATCTGCTTCTCATAAAGGAAAACACAAGTGACTTTAGTTTGTTTGTTTCTAAGATAGCTACCCGTCTTAGTGGGACTAGCAGCTCTAAATGGACACTAGTTTTCCCGATAACAACAAGATAATGATGACAAGCATTTTAATGTTTTCCACGAAGAAGCTTTAATAAGAAACTACTTAGTTACATTGTTACCAACTGTCGATATCACTATTTTTTGTTTTTATTATCCTTATGTTCATTCACTTATTGTCTCTTGGGTATATTAGCCATTAAAGACAATATTTTTGGTTTTCATTCTACTTATGCTCATGTTCATTGATCAAATTTAGAATATTAGATTGTTGTGCTAAGATCCTCCTCAGATTAGAAACAAAATGCTTCATTATGCTTAAGGATTCATGAATTTTTGCAAGTGAAATGATGAGTGTTTAGTTAATTTTATGATAAATTTAACATAAATAAGAGACTGAACAACAACATAAAAATGTACAGAACATAACCAAAAATGCATTACAACAAGAACATGATAAAGGAGTTCACCCCTCTTGGGCTATGCCTCCTTGTTCCAACTTCCAATGGCTTGGGCCTCTCTATTATGTTCAAAAGTGTAAAAAGATGTGTTTACAATGCTCAAATGCTTCTGAAACCTACTCCAATGAGTCCAACATGTTCAAAAATGGTATCCCAACCTCTTTTTGATCATTTGGTCGAAAACTGCCTTAGTTGTGACTTCTACCAGTCTTTCCACAATTTCCTCCTCCAAATCTAGCTAATTTCTAGTTAAATTCATTATCTGGAATTAATTCTGGCAATTCCACCAAAATTGGTGGTCCTTCCAACTTCCCCACCAACGAACCCATCTATCTCGTGGTTAAGGCTGAGTGGTCATGTGCAAGGTGGTTAGGTCTAGCAGTTAAGGCGTCGGTTACGACATGTGGCGGTAAGGTGGCATTCACATGTCGTGGTTAGGGAGGATAGCTGTCAAGATTGGTGGTTAGTGGCGTGGTAACCGTGGCAGCAACATAACTGCTGGGGGTTGTGGACGAGGTGGTCACATGGGAGAGTTGTGAGCAGTTACGCTGGCGATCTCCCCCCCAACCTGGCGGCCAGTTCATAATAATACAAACCCTCTTGCATTGATAGTTAATAACCATCATGCGAGTGCAATGGTAGGCCTTGGCACTGAGAAACCGGAGGTCGCAGGATTGAGCCTGGCCTCTGACCTATCTTGCCAACCAATATTTTAGCTAACCATTAGGAGTACTCGTGGCGACCATAAACTACCGCAAATCACAATCGGCTGGAGCAGGGGTGATTCTCCATAACGATCCCTTGTGTTGTGCGATATCGTAATTGCAACCTAACTCTATTGAGGCCGTTTCTGTACACACACTTGATCCATACGATGTGTGATTGCAATTTATCGTGTCGCAATCTGCTTCGCTCTGGGGCCGATTCTTTACTTCGAACCACCTCCGATCTGCGATTGTGATATCGCAAATCGCAACCCAATAGTGTTGGGGACCTCTTCCTTCTACAATCTACGAAATGTGGGGCCAATGGCAGCCTACCACCTGGCTCTTCCCCATTCGCTGAAGGATCTGCCATGTCATTTCCTCTACATTTTTTTTACCTGTTTGACAAAGTGAACAGATCGCGTTTCTGAGAGAATACGGTGTCTGTTTCGTGCTGGATTCAGGATGACGAGCATTACGTGGTTGTTGAGGTTCTGTTGGGTTATGTTATATTCTTTCCATGACTAACCTTCGTTGCCCCGATTGCACAACGAGGGGGGGGTGGGGTAATAGGGGGGGCAGCAGCCCCCCTGTCCGGGGGATTTGAGGGGGCGGGTAGCCCCCCTCTACGGGGTCTAGGGCAGTGCCTTGGTAAAAAAAAATTTGTACCCTATATTAGGTTGGGTGAACCTACCTATGGTTTTCGGTCTGTGGTTTTCGACGCAATGTTTTTCGGTCCATGGTATTGGATGCTTCGACATTTATAAATATGTATTGTAACATTGAAAGGAATATAATGAAAAATCAAGCTGGTAGTCCCAGTTTTGGAATCCAAGGGAAAATATTTGTGTATATGTGTTTTATGTGTTATGCTCTTGCATTGTTTATTTTCTGTGTTTTAGAATTTGCATGCATGTAATTTTTGTATGGGGTTAAAACCTACATTTTGTATCATAACTACTTTGGATTCAAGGGGACGCCTTTGTTGTTGAGGGGTTTCGCTTGGGCCTGTGGTAGACCATGTTCAGTGGGATATCTGCGGGATCGATTCTAATGGTGACGAAGATGGTGAGCAGTGGAAAGATAAAGATCGATAAATTTAATGGTCAGAGTTTTGAGTTATGGAAACTCAAGATGGAGGATCTGTTGGTTGATAAAGATCAGTGGATTGCGGTAGATCCAGGTACTAAACCAACGGGAGTGTCTGATGAAGAATGGAAAAAGTTGGATCAGAATGCAAAGAGCACAATACAATTGTGTGTCTCAGATTCAATATTGTTGCATGTATCAGGGTAAGCTACGGTGAAGGCTTTGTGGGACAAGTTAGGAACTTTGTACCAATCTAAGTCTCTGGTGAATAAATTGTTCCTGTGGAAAAATTTGTGTAACTTGAGGATGAAATATGGAGACTCGGTGACAGAGAATCTGAATGCATTTAATACTGTGGTAAGTTAGTTAGCATCTGTTGATATTAAAATTTTAGATGAAAATAAGTGCGTCAACTTGTTGCATTCTCTACTAGATCCATGGGATAGGCTGGTTATTGCAATAGGTAGCAATGCAACTGCCTTGTAGTTTGATGAAATAGTATCATCCTTGCTGATGAAGGAGATGAGATGGAAAAATATGGAGAGCCAGAATGGTGATGCCTTGTTTGTACAAGGACGGTCCTAGAACAGAAACAAAAATAAGTGATTGAGTGGGAGATATAAATCTAGAGGGAGATCTAAATCTCCAAGAAAACCTGTAAAGGTGGTGTGCTGGAAATGCGGAAAGGAAGGGGACTACAAAAGGGACTGTAAATCAAAAGCTCCTGATAAAGGAAAGTGATATGATGATGCTCCTTCTGCAGAGGCAAAAACCACCTCAGATGAAGGTGGGGATGTGTACTTGGCTTCTTCAAGTACACATGTAGATCATGAGGCATGGTTGATTGACTCAGGTGCATCCTTTCACTTCACTCCCCATAGATAGTGGTTCTGCAAGTATGATAAATACGATGGTGGTGATGTATTCTTAGGGGATGATAGGAAGGCTAGAATCATTGGTCGCGGAAAAGTAAAGTTGAAGTTGCAAGGTGGAAGGGTTAGAACACTTCCAGATGTTCTGCATATTCCTGCATTAGCCAGAAATCTGATTTATGTAAGCAAGTTGGATGATGCAAGTGTAAAAACACTATTCAAGAAGGATACCTGCAAGATGGTTTGAGGAGCACTGGTTTTGATGCAGGGAGTTCGGACTGGAACTCTATACAAGCTGCAAGGTAGCACTGTTGTTGATGGGTGCAACAGTTCTGTGGTTTCTGAAAGTGGAGCAGAAAATCTAGTGGTCTCTGGAGAGAAGACCATGTTGTGGCATCAAAGGCTTGGACATATTGGAGAGAAGGGCCTTTTAATACTTCATGGTAAAGGTATGGTAGAAGGTATGAGTAATAGCTCTCTGGATTTTGATTTCTGTGAAAATTGTGTATATGGGAAGCAGAATCAGGTGAGTTTCCCCTCTGGTGGTAAGAGGACGAAACATATATTAAAGCTTGTGCACAGTGATGTGTTTGGACCTGTGAAAGTTCCATCACTGGGTAAGTCTGTGTACTATGTATCATTTATAGATGACTTCTCAAGGAATACATGGATATATTTCCTTAAGAAGAAATCTGAAGTCTTTGATAGGTTTAAAGAATTTAAGGCTCTGGTGGAAAATCAGACAGAGAAGAAGATAAAGGTGCTGAGGACAGATAATGGTGGAGAATTTTACAGCAAGGAATTTGAAGAATTCTGTAAGAAGTATGGTATAGCACGGCAGAAGACAACTCCATATACACCTCAGCAAAATGGAGTCGCAGAAAGAACGAATAAGACAATGATGGAAAGGGCAAGAAGCGTGCTCAGTGGTGCCGAGTTAGGACAAGAATTCTGGGCAATGGTGGTGGATACTGCATGTTACCTGGTCAATAGGTCACCTTCATCAGCGTTGGAGGATAAGACTCCACAAGAAGTATGGACTGGTAAGAACCCCTCTCTTTCACATCTGAGGGTATTTGGATGTGATTCATATGTACATGTTCCAAAGGAGAAATGAACCGAGTTGGATAGTAAATCTGAAAAGTACATCTTTATTGGGTATAAGGATGGTTTAAAGGGTTATAAGATTTGGAACCCAGCAATAAGGAAAGTTGTGTACAACCGAGATGTGGTGTTCAGAGAGGTAAAATATGTTATTAAACATGAATTCCAACCAAAGGAACCTGAGAAGATAGAGTTTGAGCTAAAGGAGGAAGAATCAGACTCTATAACAGAGGAGGAATCAAAAGATGGAGAGCCAAAAACTCTGGGTGTAAGAAGATCAATTAGAGAAAGACGACAACAAGAAAGAAAGGTATAGTCCATTTGCTTTCTGTTCAAATTTTGCTTTTATCTACTACTGATGATGATCCCAGAACTGTGAAGGAAGCAGTGGATTCAGAGGATGGAAAACTCTGGAAAGAGGCCATGGTTGATGAAATGGCATCTTTGCACAAAAATGAGGCTTGGGATCTGGTGGAGTTGTCGGCTGGAAGGAAACCTATTGGCAGCAAATGGGTGTTCAAGAAGAAGACAAATGCAAAAGGAAAGGTGGAGAAATACAAAGCTCGGTCGGTAGCAAAAAGTTATTCCTAGGTGCCAGAAATTGATTTTGGTGATATTTTTTATCTTATTGCCAAGGTAACTTCTATTAGGTTACTTTTATCTGTTGCTGTTGCTTTTGATTTTGAGGTAGAACATATGGATGTGAAGACAACATTTCTTCACGGGGATTTGGAAGAGGAGATCTACATGAAGCAACTTGAAGGCTTTGCAGTGAAGGGTAAGAAAGAACTGGTATGCAAGTTAAAGAAATCTCTGTATGGGTTAAAATAGTCACCAAGGACGTGGTATCAGAAATTTGATACATTTATACGGGGACTTGGCTTCACCAGAAGCAAAGTAGATCATTATGTGTATTTTAAATTAATTGGTGACCATGTTATTTATCTGGTCTTGTATGTGGATGATATGTTGTTGGTTGGAAATGACAAAGAAATTATCCAGGGTTTGAAGACCCAATTTTCCTCGAAATTCGACATGAAAGATCTTGGTGCTGCAAACTATATTTTGGGCATGGGAATTAAAAGAGATCGGGCAAAGAGCAAGCTCTACTTAAACCAAAGGAAGTATGTCGACACAATATTGAAAAGGTTTAATATGCAGGATAGTAAACCAGTGAAGGTTCCTATTCCTCTAGGTTTAAAGTTATTTGCTGAGCAATGTCCCAAGACATAAGAAGAGGAAGAGGATAGGTCCCGTGTTCCATATGCAAGTGCAGTCGGTAGCCTGATGTATGTAATGGTATGTACTAGACCAAACATTGCACATGTAGTGGGAGTATTGAGCATGTTTATGTCAAAACCAGGGAAGGAGCACTGGACAATAATGAAGTGGGTTTTCAGGTATTTGCACAACACTACCAATTATGGTTTGTGCTACCAAGGAAGACCAAGATTGGACAAAGTATTAGATATTCGTGGCTTTGTTGATGCAGATTGGGCTGGAGATCTGGATCAGAGAAGTTCTACAAGTGGGTATGTGTTTAACCTGTTTGGAGGTGCAGTTAATTGAATGAGTAAGAAACAATATGTAGTGGCACTATCAACTACAGAGGCAGAATACATGGCAGCCAGTCATGCAAGCAAGGAATCCATTTGGTTGCAGAGATTGTGTTCAAGTATGGGGTTAGCACAAGGAGCTATAAGGATAGACTGTGACAGCCAAAGTGCATTTTTCTTGGCAAAGAACCCTGCTTATCATTCAAAGACAAAGCACATTGATGTGCAGTATCACTTTGTGAGGGATATGATAGAAGACAAAAAGGTGTTTTTGGTAAAGGTGGACACTTTGAAGAATACTGCAGATGCATTGACAAAATAAGTTAGCTCTGAGAAGTTATCTTGGTGTAGAGAAACAATGGGCGTTGCAGGGCTTGATAAATGACTAAGCTCTCCTGTGGCCCCCTGTGGAAAGAAAACAACAAGTGGGAGAATGTTGGGTTGTGTTATATTCTTTCCATGACTAACCTACGTAGTGAACTGGGGGGTTAGAGGGGGGGTGGAGCCCCCCCTTCGTTGTGTCGATTGCACAGTGGGGGGGTCACAAGGGGGGCAATAGCCCCCTCTATCCGGAGGGTTTGAGGTGGGTGGGTAGCCACCCTCTCTGGGGTCTGGGGCAGCGCCCTGAGATTTTTTTTTTTTGGACCCTATATTAGGTTGGGAGAACCTACATATGGTTTTCGGTCCATGGTATTGGATGCTTCGGCATGTACTTAAGCTATTTTTTGTCAAAAAAGAGCGTAGGGTGGGTACATAATTTAGAAACAAGCTCAGGCAGTGGGTCTCCTTGAACTCCTTCGGCCAGCTGACCCTTCCTTCGGCCAGCTGACTCAAATCTTTTCCTTTGTTCCTTTGCACCCCTCCATTCCTTTGGAGCCTAACAAATGACCTCCATTCCTTTGGTCGGAATGAACCATTCCTTTGGGGAGCCTAACAACAAAACCTGTTGAATGAACCATTCCTTTGGGGAGCCTAACAACAAAACCTGCTGAATGAACCATTCCTTTGGGGAGCCTAACAACACACCATGCCTAATAGGTATCCATCCTCGGAATGACCTCCATTCCTTTGGACCTGAAAAGGGGAGCGTAGGTGGGGTACAATTTTCCAACTTAAAATTTCATTGAAATCCATCCTCTTTCATAGAAATCCATCCTCGGCCTCGATGTGACTTCCTTTGGTTAGGGAGTAAGGCAGCGTTACTAGAGGAAAAAAGGTTACCACCCATCCTCCGACGAACGAGTGGGCCAACAGGGGCTACCAGGGGCCTGGTAGTCCCAGTTTTGGAATCCAAGGGAAAATCTTTGTGTATATGTGTTTTATGAGTTATGCTCTTGCATTGTTTATTTTCTGTGTTTTAGAATTCGTATGCAGGTAATTTATGTACGGGGTTAAAACCAACAGGTTCCACAACATTTTGACAATTTTGATTTTTGAACATAATTTTGAGCACCTGATCACTCCTCCCCACTTGAAGCCTTTTGGACTCCAAAAGATCACTTTCAATTATCCATCATGTGAGGGTACAGTTCCCTCACCTTTCCAACCTCTATCCATTTGGATTTGTCCATGTCACTATCAGTAGCAACATCCTTCTTACCAAGATGATACAATACTTTATGATGCAAATGGTAATCAAATTCCTCTACTTGATTCCTTTGACTCAAGCTTGAGTATAAATCTTGAAAGTATGTATTTTGTTGAACATAACTTTCATGTAAACAAAATTATGTTTGAGGATAGTTATTACACAAACTATAGGCCTACAAAGTACATCAACAAACTTGTCACTTATACCTTTCTTATACCTTTTGACCAATTGGAATAGTAGAAGAAAACCCATCCAATGAAAGTGCCTTTGTCATTGCAACTTAAACACTGCACCATTGAAAATTTATGAATGAACTTAAATGGGCTTACCATATTGCATAAAGACTGCCCATGGCATAGTCACAGACATCAAAGTGAAACTCAAATGACTATATCAATTTTAGAAGAACAAGTATAAATGATGAAATGATATTTTTTCTTAAAGCATCAAATGCCTCTTATTGTTTGCCTCCCCACTAGAAGACCTTTTGCACAAATACCCAAAAATGCAAACGAGCTACAATAGAAGAAAAATTAACAAAATATTTCCTCCAACGTTGGGTTTCTCCCAAAAAACCTCTTATCCAAATGACTATCTTGAGCATTGACCAATCCATAATGGCATCAATCTTGGAGAGATATAACTTCTACTCACCTTCTCCAATATCACAACCCAAGTATATCAAAGAAGTTTTATCCAACATATACTTTGACATCTTCAATAACAAATGTTCTTGGCATAATACAAGAAGTATTTCTTTCTCATACATGACATGTTCATAATGAAATTTTCTGAAAATGAAAATGTCATCCAAGCAGAGTATCATGTCTAGAAATGGCTTCAATACGTCTTTCTTCATATGCATGAAAGTAGTAGGAGCGTGGGAAAGACCAAAAAACATAACAAACCATTTAAACAAACATTTCTTGGTTTTGAATTTCATCTTCCATATGTCTGCTTCAACAACTCTTCTTTGATGAAAACCACTTCTTGAATCCCATTCAGTGAAATGCTTACCATTCTTCTTGGGCATCAAAACAAGGGGTGCACCATATGGTAAAGGAGAAGGTCGAATGATCCTTTTATTCAGTAATCCTTGGATTTTTTTTGTTATTTCTGCACTTTCCATTCTTAACATCCTGTGCATGTCAATAGGAAGAAGAGACTTTTGCTGCAATGATAGTTCATGTTGGATTCTCCTCTTGGAACCTTTTGCTTTATAAAACACCTCATCATCATGGTTAACCACATCAACCAAATTAGTTGTCAATTTTGAATTACAACCATCAAACACTTCATAATCAATATCAACATTGGGTTTGATCATAAGAAGCACTAAATTCTTGCTTGAATTCACCAATCTTTTCATTTTCCCTACATTAACTAATGAAAGATTTAGTTTCTTGTGATGATCTCACACAATATACTCCACACCATCCTTGAATAAGTGGTACTTTTTTTCATGAAGATAGAATATTATTTTCTATCATAAAGGTAAGGACTACCCAAAACAATTCTTGATATATCAAGTGCTACAATATCTAATTCAACTTCGTCAATGAATTTTGTTGTGATGGCAAACCGAAGAATACATTTTATTGTAACCTGTAAATTTTTGTCCTTGCATATCCAACCCAATGGATATGACTTGGGATGTAAAATGGTTTCGAGATTAAGTTTCTTGACTAAGTATTCAGATATCAAATTAGTTTGAGACCCACTATCAAAAAGTGTGTTGATTTTTTTATGTTTTGAGATTACCCTCACATGAAATAATTCAATCCTTGTTTATTGATTTGGAGTACTAATGTGACAATTTGATAAACTAGTGCTAGCAATGGATTCTTTTCCTTTTATACCCATGGCTGTAATTTTAGTTTCATCACCCGAATCGGATCCCAAATCCTCTTGAATGATGAAAACTATCTTTTCTTTTCCTTTGTTGTTGAATTTCTTTGCTTTCATTTCAAGATGAAGCTTCCAACAATGAGCTTCATCATGTCCCTATCCAGAACAATGTTTTCATGCAACTTTCTCTCCTTCTTTTCTTATAGATGCATTTTTCTTTCCCTTGAAACCCTTTTCTTTCTCTTTGCCCTTAAATGGGTTTTTACTACCTTCTTTTGGAGATTTTTCCCTCTTACCTCAAGATGAGTGGCTTACACACACATCATCTAGATTATTAGGATTAAACATTGAGATAATATGCCTAAGATAACTATGTAAACCCCCTATTTACTTCAACAATGTGTCCTGTGATTGCAAATGTACACCTAACATTAAAGACATTTTTTTGAATTCTTGGGTGTAATATTGCACATTTTGACGTTTAATCTATCTAAAGTTCTGCAAATTCATGATGAATTTTTGCATATGAGCTAGAGGGTAGAATTGTCCTTTGATTGCAGCAATGAAATCAATCCAAGAAATTGATCTTACCATGTATTTTTAATCTCCTCTTGGGTCTTTGATTCCCACCATACTAGTGTTGCACCCTCTGTTCTCAAGGAAGCTAACTGAATATTTATGTCATCCTCTTGAAGGTTTTGAATCCTACAATATACCTCCAATTGATGAATCCAATTATCAAGCTTCTCTGCATTCACTTCACCATTATACATGGGCAACTCAAATTTAACATCAAGATTAAAAAAAGGTGATTTACCAATTCCTTTTTAAGTATGATGATGAGTATGATTAAGGGTTGTGTTAGTGGAAGAGGGTGAATATTCTTGTGAAGAAGAAGATGGTGGAGAGGGTGGGGGTTTGTCTCCATTTAAATTACCTCCTCCTAAAGATCCTTCTCCTTTGGAAGTTTTAGAACTTTCCCCTTGCAACTTGATATTCCTCTCTTCATGGAGGACCTTCATCATCTCTATCATATCAAAGAAAGCCCTTCTAAAGGTATTCTCATCTTTGTCATGTTTGTAGGTTCTCCTTCATGAGACATGATCTTTGGAGTCTCAAATGCAACTTGAGGATGAACTGGTGTTGGAGATTGTGGAAACCTTTCTCTCCTTCCCCTTGACCCAACTTCAAGGCTTCCAACCAATATCCCTTCTCCTCTTTTGAGTTTTAACCTTGTAAGCATGACATAAACTTGCAAATAGTTAAATCCTTCTGTTATATACCTAGGGGGAATAATATGGAGTACAAGGAGATGGGCCATAGTAATAAATAAGGTGGTTAACCCGTATCATGTAAGGGACCACAAGTAGTTAGTAATAATGTAATGGTCCCATGGTATTAGATAGATGGTATTGAGGGAACCATGGTAATGACCCATGGTATTGTATGTATGAGGCCTATATAGAGGCTAGAGACTCCACATTGAGAGATGTCAAGGAATATTGTATGAACAAACATATGGCTTGTGGAGTGCTCTCCTTCCTTAAGGAGTGAATGTATGGTGTTGCCCTACCTTAAGGGTTTATTTCTTTTATCATATACTTCTAGATCAGATCAATAACAAGTGGTATCAAAGCTATAACACCTTCTTTCACAAATCAAACCTAGTGCTTTGTTACCAAAATGATCTAATTTAGAATATTAGATTGTTGTGCTAAGATCCTCCTCAAATTAGAAACAAAATGCTTTCATTGTGCTTAAGGATTAATGAATTTTTGCAAATGAAATGATGAGTTTTTATGTTAATATTATAAGCAATTTAACATAAATAAGAGATTGAACAAAAATGTAAACATGTAAAAAACATCATCAAAAACACATCACAACAAGAACATGATAAAGGAGTTCACCCCTCCTAGGCTATGTCTCCTTGGTCTAGCTTACAATGGCTTGGGCCTCTCTAATATGCTCAAAAGTGTAAAAATATGTGTTTACAATGCTCAAATGCTTCTGAAACCTGCTCCAATGAGTCCAGCATGTTAAAAAATAGTACCCCAACCTCTTTCTACTCGTCATTTGGTCTAAAAATACCTTAGTTATGACTTCTTCCAGTCTTTCCACAATTTCCTCCAAATCTGGCTAACTGCTAGTTAAATTCATTATCTAGAGTTAATTCTGACAGTGCTACCGAAATTGGTGGTCCTGCCAACTTCCCCACCAACAAAGCCATCTATCTCACGGTTAAGGCTGAGTGGTCATATGCACGGTGGTTAGGTTCGGCGGTTAAGGTGGCAGTTCCATCTTGTGGCGGTAAGGTGGCATTCACATGTCGTGGTTAGGGAAGATGGCTATAAGGACTAGAAGTTGGTGGTGTGGTTACCGTGGTGGCAACATAACTGTTGCAGGCTACGAATGAGGTGGTCACATGGGAGGGCCACCGGCGGTAATGCTGGCGGTCTCTCTCCCAATCTGGTGGTTAGTTCATAATAATACAAACCTGCTTGCATTGATAGTTAAGAACCATCATGTGGGTGCAACGGTAGTCCTTGGCACTGTGAAACGGGAGGTCGCAGGATTGATCCCGGCCTTCAACTTGTCTTGCCAACCAATATTTTAGCCAACCATTAGAAGGACACATGGTAGCCATAAACTATCACAAATCACGACCGGCCGAAGCAGGGGTGATTCTCCATAATGGGTTGTTGTGTTGTGCGATATGCAATTGCGATATCACAATCACAACTTGACTTTATGGGGGTTGATTATGTACATGCGCTTTATCCATGCGATGTGAGATTGTGATTTATCGCGTCACACTCTGGCTTCGCTTTGGGGCTGATTCTTTACAGCCGACCTGCCTATAATTTTCGATTGTGATATCGCAAATCACGACCCGGTAGTGTTGGGGACCTCTTCCTTATGCGATTTGTGAAATGTAGGGCCAATGGAAGTCTTCCATTTGGAACTTCCCCATTCGCTAAAGACTCTGCCATGTTATTTCCTCTGCCTTTTTTTTTACTTGTTTGACAAAGTGAACAAATCGTGTTTTTGGGAGCATACGATGTCTGTTCCACGTGAAATGAGTTGCATCAGATTTAGGATGATGAGAATTATGCGGTCGTTCAAGTTCCACACCATTCTGACAATTTTTATTTTTGAACATAATTTTGAGCACCTAATCACTCATTCACTTACAATCTCTTGGTCTCGAAATATTAGCCAAGAATAATAAAATCCATATTAGTCTTAATCTAATTACATAAGCATTAGAGTCATGCAATTATTTATAAAGAAATTGTTTCTCGAAATAATTTTATAAATGTTATTTTTAGTCCATTCATGGATGGATCCCACACATCGACCCCCCCCCCCCCCTTATAATCAAGCATGGTAAGTTTTGAACATTTTACCACAATCAACAGGTTGTAAATAGGTTAATATGAGGGTGCCTAAGTTCCAAGTATGTCACTTTGAGGGGATCAAGGGAGGTTGAACCCAATATCTCCCTAGATTTTGGGGTGAGATCTCATGTTTGACTTATGACCACTTGAGCTAACTATATTTAGTAATTATAACTAGAGAATTTAGACTAATAAAGGCTACAACAAAGTTCACAACAATAAAATACGTCAAAATAGATGTCATTCTTCATATTACAAACCAAAATGAGCAATTCAGAATAAAACTAAGATCTTGAAAGTCCTGTGGATACGTAAGGAAACTTTCAAAGTGGTAGGTGTAAATTTTGCAATATGTGCCTAGAAACTATAAAAAACGTATCAGAAAATATCCAAGGCACAAAAAAACTAATGCATTCATCCTTAAGCCCTATATAGTTTGCTTATTTCCTGTGTTGGGGTTGCTTTTGTTGATGATTTATGGGCTAGATTTATTTCTCTTGGATGTTAAAGCATTGAACATGATAGAAGAGCCAAAGAACCAACTCTAGTTTGAATTTGTGTGACAAGTTGAATAACTATCAATCGAAGGTAGCCTAATTTAGCTTCAAGGGCCAAAATATGCCTCTTTTGTTGCAACAATGTTCTCATAACGACACACTGATAAGAAATAGGAAGAGAACTCTTTTCGATCAATGTCCCCCTAAGAAAATGGCCAAGGTCTCCTCATGCCGCTTAAGAAACTGCCTTGTCTCTTGGATCTCCTTGTAATCCATTAAAATTAAGCTTCAAGCTTGGACATGAGAGAAATTAAATATAACAACACATGGAGGTCAAGGAACCTATTAGATGAAGGGACGCTAAAGTGACCCAAGAAAGGACAAAGTCGCCCCCCCCCCCAACCACAATGCATGCAAAAATAACAAACCAAAAATATCTTGAAATAGGTAACTAGGTTCAATCTTTATAAATATTAAATGTAATTTTGATTCTTGTATATTGTAAAAAGAAAGAAAGAAATATTATTATTATTTTTAGTGCCGGTTTCATGCTCAAGGTCAATTTATTTGTAGTTCAAGCACCCATTGAGTGCTTCTAGGGTTTTTCATAGAGTCAAGCAGTCAATTGAGTCATTTTCATAATGAAAGAAACCATTGGGAATCTTGTATCATGTCAAGAAAATTAGTGTAAGTCGATAAATGTCAAAATACGCCCTCCATGACAAGTTTTTCTAAGCAAAGGACAAGTTGGCCTATAAACAATGACAAGTCAGCCTAATAGGCGTTATTTGACCTCCACAAGAAGCCTATGTATACAAGTTGTTCGACCTCATTGAAACGAGATCCAAGGAGTTCATATAAGCACAAGAAGGGCGAGAAAAACCTAGTGAAGAGAAGGAGAATAAAAGGAAGTATTTTGGGACTGTTTTTGGGTCATCATCCTCCACATGTGTGAAGAAGAATTAGGGCATCTTTGACTACAGTAAGACCAAATTGTAGATCTATCAAGAAGCCAAGTTTTTGGTACCAAGAAGACCTAGTTTGGAAGTCGAGTTATCTAGAAAGGGGAAGAACATCAAGTGAAGGAGAGAGAAGGTCATTTCAACCATAAATATACCCACACGTATTGACGAAAATAAAAAAGTACTGGCAGAATGAAAAAGTGTAGTTCTAAAGTAGCGACCAAATTTTGAAGTAAGGGTTGAAATTGCAGTCAATGAAGTCTAGTTGAAGCAGTTTCGGAGTAGTTTGACTTGGGTTGGATTTGTGAAGGACAAGCTCATCAAAAGGAGAAGTTGACTTGGTTATGTATGGGTCTTTGGCAAGGGTCATAGGTCTTGAAATTCATCATTTGAAGATTCTACAAGAAGAGAAGAAATCTTGTGGGTTTTCCTCTTAAGAGGAGAGGTTTTGGCCCTGGCTTGCAGCCTACATTTTGTGCCTTCTTGTCTCATTGATCTTCATTGTTTGGTAGTTTTTTGATGATAAATGAACACCATATTTTTTATTATAAGAAAAAGTTAACTACAAGTATATCAATTTAAGTAAAAGAAAATCACAAATAGTTATGAAAGAAAGAGAAATCACCCTAATCTAGCTACCCTTAGATTTCTCAACATGGTTTAAGAGCTAAGGTGACAACAACAAGAAGGGGCAGCTTGAAGATCATAAATTTGAAGAATAATACATAAGGACCAAGCATAAGGAGACCATCAAGGATATCTAAGAAGCATCAAGGACGAATATCCATCACATCACAAGGATCACGTCATCTGAACTCTTGGAAGAAGAAGTAGACCTCAAAGTCCCTACCTCCATTCAAAAGGATGACTCTACACTTTAAGCATTATTGGGAATCTTACTCATTCTTCAATCATCTACCAAAGGAATCAAGAAATATCCCTCACATTAAAGAAAGGATCACACCTCAAACATCTGTGAAGAAGATAATCAAGTCAACATAATTAAGGAAGCAATCATCATAAAAATGGTATCTTCAATTATCAACGTCATCAAGAAGGAATCAAGTTGAATATATCATCATCAAAGGAACATCCTCACTTGACAAGTAATGTCTCAATCTACAATGAATTCTTTATGCAAGGAGAACAACAAACTTGTTGGGTCATTGAATTAACTTGCATGGAAGAAAATAATAGATTTGATCCTCATATAAAATGAAGTTAGTGAATATTTCATGGGATCAATCACAAAACCTTCTCAAGATAAATCTCAATCTCTATCGAAATATATGAAAGGAGAGATAAGGGCAAAGGATCCTCATTGAGTCAATCAATAATTCTCTCATCCCTTATGGAGAAAAGTTGAAGACAACAAAAGAGATCTATGAAAAGATGGTAGAATTGTTCTTTGTAAGCACTGCAAGAGAAATTATATCATTAAGAACCAAACTATGTAAGATGAATGTATCAAATGAATAAGGGGTAGCCTCATACCTTATTAGGGTATCTCAAAAGAAATCAACTACAAGAACTTGGAGAAATAATGTTTGATCGAGAGATGACCAACATTGTACTCAATGCATTACTAGATGAATGTGAGAACTTTGTATCGAGCGTCTATGGGAAGAAGGAAACCACTCCATTTAGCGATATATGGTCATTATGAAATATTGAAGAAACTAGATTAAAGGCGAAGATTGATGTTGGGTAAAATGAACAAACTCAAGCATATGCAACTATGGTAAGGAGGAAAGGAAAATTTGGGAGGTTTGAGCCTCGAAAGAAGTTTCTAAAGAAATTTGATATGTCTAAAATTCAATGCTATGAGTGTAATGAATATAAGAATTTGAAAAGGAATTGTCCTAAACTCAAGAAGGACAACAAGAAGAGAAAGTAAAGAAATGAATCCCATATCATATAAGAAATAGAAGAACTCGAAAAGAAGAATTCGAAGAAGGAGGAAATAAAAGACCTCTACTATGACTGAGATATCATCATATAATTAGTTCCTTTGAGTTTGTACAAGTTAGTAGTCATTATGGAAAGAATCATAAGTATGATAGGATGCATTATAGAAGAGATAGAGATGACATCACCATAAAGGCATTGAAGGATAGTCGAAGTAGAAGTTCATATGGTTGAAATTGTCATCATAATAGAAAGGAAGTAGCTCATGACATAATCATTAGAATCATGTAAGATCAACCAAAGTAGTAGTTTATATGGTTGGGGAAAGTCATCTAGTAAGATAGAAGATAAAGAGATCATCATCCATCATCATCATTAGAAAGGAGCATTTGGAGAATAAGGATCATCAAGATCCTTCATGAAAATCCTTGTTAGAAAGGTTCATCATTCTTTGAAGAAGAAAGTGTCACACAAATAGTCTACATTCTACAATTTAGAAGGATAATGGTGTGATGACAATGATGTGCAACATGACAAGTTGGTTGAGGTATTCTCATATTCAAGCAAGGAAAAGAAGTTTCTAAAAGGAATTCTAGATGACCACATGAAGGAATAGGTGTGTACACATTTGGTAATAGATAGATGAAGTCATGGCATCATATGGTTGCAGATATAATGGTTGAAAGATATATCTCATGAGCATGAAGAAGAATTTCTTCCATTAGAATGATACATGAAGGCATGTAGGCAATGTACCTTGAACTATTTTACATATTGGAAAATATGAATCAACATAATATGACCTCATGAAGAATATGAGGAAGTTGGAAAAGGAACTATGTATATAAGATCTCGAGGAAGCCATATGCGAAGAAGGTCAAACAAGAGTTCGTGAAATATGTATCTATGGTCACGTAAGATGAGATAACTGATCAATGTCTAATAACAAGAAAGATTAGCTATGACATATACATGAAGAAGGTATGAAAACATTTATATGTACGTTGGAGAAGGAGAACCTTGGTAGTGAATGTCTTGGAGATGGATTCATTCATGTGCATGATGTTGATGCTACTAAAAGCTTACGTCATGATGAAAGACCATCATAAAGAGGTAACTTTAATTTAATGTTCATTTTATTTTTTGAGAAAGAATATGATTGGGTTAAAACAAAGATATCGAAAGCGGGTTGTGGAAGTCACCTACAACTAGTACTCATGAGATTGGATGGAACATCCTGAAAGAAACATGACTTGGAAGAGGTAGTTTTGTGAAGGATAGCCGCATATAGACTAGAAGGTCACTTCCCAATGAAAATAAGGATGACGTGACTATTGGTTCAAAGCTATGTTTTGTTGAAGGGAAGTGATATAGAAGATGGTCGATTCCATACGAAGAATTTCTGGAAGAAGAAGCCTCCATGATGAAGAAATTGAAGTATAAGACAAGATGCCAAAAGGAGGAGCCTTACAAGCAGTTGACAGTACCAAGATCTCCAACAAAGAGAAAATAGTTGTTGTTGGTAACAAGTCCCTAGGTAAGAGGGAGCTTTGGTATTTCCTTTTATAATAATTTGTAGATCCTCCCTAGTTGAGAGCGAGATATAGACACATCATTATTGTCTTCATGATATGAAGAAAGAATGGAGGATTGGGTAAGCATATGAGACTGATAATGATACTCTTTGAGGATGTGGTAGGACATACAATAGGTAAGAATAATTGAAGAGGAAATTCCATGAGGATGTGTAAATCCAAGACGGGAATGGTCCTAGAAGGACTTACCTTGTGAACATCAAGATGGGGTATGTGCCTTGTGATACAATGATGAAGGTGTTTATAAATCATTGGTCTCCCAAACATTGTGTTCTAATCTTGTGGAGAGATAGATTTGTTAGTCAAGGCCTTTCAATGTGATAATGTTGGTTGATATGATGAGATGCACTGATACAATTTGAATAAATAACCTACGAGATGGCTTACCAATATGACTCTTCTTATGAGAATTCTTCAGTATGAGAATGTCCAAGTACCTTGTATGTATTATGATTACCTCCCCTGTAAAGAGGGATTGTTGAAATAGGTAACTAGGTTTGGTCTTAATAAATATGAAATGCACTCTTGATTCATGTATATTGTAAAAAGAAAGAAAAAATATTATTATTATTTTTAGCATGTGTTTCATGCTCAGGGTCAATTTATTTGTAGGTCAAGCACCCATTGAGTGCTTCTAGGGTTTGTCATAGAATCAAGAAGTGAATTGAGTCATTTTCATATATGAAAAACCCCATTGGTAATCTTGTATCATGTCAAGAAAATTATTGTAAGTCAAGAAATGTCAAAAGACACCCTCCAAGACAAGTCAGCCTAAGAAGAGGACAAGTTGGCCTCATAGGGGCTATTTGACCTCCACAAGAAGCCTATATATACAAGGTGTTCGAAATCACTGAAAGGAGATCCAAAAAGTTTGTACAAGCACAAGAAAGGCAAGAAAAACCTAGCGAAGAAAAGGATAATAAAAGGAAGAACAAATCAAAGTGTTTTGGGACTGTTTTTGGGCCATCATCCTCCACACCCACGACGAAGAATTAGGGCATGTTTGACTACAGTAATAATGAATTGAAAAGTTGTCAAGAAGCCGACAACTTTGGTACCAAGAATACCTATTTTGGAAGTTGAGTTATCTAGAAAGAGGAAGCACATCAATTGAAGGAGAGAGAACGTAATTTCAGCCATATATCTACCCACATGTGCAAAAATAAGAAAATACTAGCAAGCCAAAGAAGTGCAGTTCTGAAGCAGTGACCCAAATTCTGAGGTAAGGGTCAAAATTGCAGTTAAGGAAGTGCAGTTGAAGCAATTTTGGAGTAGTTTGACTTTGTGAAGGAAAAGCTCATAAAAAGGAGAAGTTTATTTGGTCTTAGAGGGGTCTTTGACAAGGGTCATAGGTCTTGGAATTCATCATTTGAAGATTTTATAAGAAGAGAAGAATTCTTGTGGGTTTTCCTCTCAAGAGGAGAGGTTTTGACCTTGACTTGCAACCTACATTTTGTGTCATCTTGTCTCATTGATCTTCATTGTTTCGTAATTGTTTGATGATAAAAGAACACCATAATAATCAAGATAATAAGAATTTAACTACAATTATATCAAGTTAAGTAAAATAAAATCACAAGAAATTATCAAAGAAAGAGAAAACACCCTAATTTAGCTTCCCCTAGATTTCTCAACAAAATCATCCCAACATACCCCTTCTAAAAGAAAACTCAGCGAAGGAAAAAAATTCTTATTGGAGGATAACGAAACCATAGGAAGCGGGAAAACCCATAATCATTACTCTGCAAAGGATCAAATTAAAACTGAAATCCAAGAGTAGAAATCCCAAATTGAAAGAGAATGCACCAAAACGAAAAGACAAAACTACAAGTCACTGTTTGGAAAATGAAGATGTTAGTTGAATAATATCAACCCTAAAATCCAAAGGAGACTTAAATGGAGACCTAGAGGCCAAAGGAGAAAACCAGGGTTTCCCCAGTTAAAAAAAAATATTCAAACACCCAACAAAGCAAGAGGCACTAAACCTTTGGCTCTAGAAATGTAGTTGCTAAGCCATAAAATTCCCACTCTAATTCCCTTGAGCATGCATCAATGATTCAGGGTACAAGAATGTAAGTGTTAAGTGCCGAATATTATGCACCATGCACTAACTTGCCAATCATTGGCTTAGTGCACAATATATCATCATAGGCTCATTAGGATGATGCATACTAATGGGATTATACATCATGCCAGATATTAAGCACCATGTAGTAATCCAATCATTGGCTTACTGTTTTTCCATCTTGTCCATTGGATGATAGTAATGTGGTATTCAATGGACATCATGCAAAAATAATAAGCTAATCATTGGCTTATTGTCTGGTGCTTAATATTTTCCTATGGATCATGGTCTTCCTTTCATTTTATGGGATGATGGATCATGTAACATGGCTAAACCAATGGTGACAAGGACTTCTCAAATTGCATGTCTTTGGAGGCGTGGAGGATCAAGCAAAATCTGGATATTTTATCCATTGACCATTGCCCCATTCATTCCGCCCTCTGTGATATGTTATTTAATATTTTTAAATAGTTATTTATAAAAATTACAGTTGGGTCCATGCATTTTTTAGTTGGATTTTCTTCAAATAAATTATTGTAAATGCATAAGTAATGAGCTTTAGTAGTAGTTATCTTGCTATTATATTTTTCACATACTCATGATTATATGATTTATTTTTAAAATTTAGTAAGAAGAAATAAAAGCTATAACATTGATATACAAATAAGGTAAATTCCTAGTAGGAACCAACTTACATAGAACCAAACTACAATTTTCTAAGATTAAAAAAATAATTAAATTAGTGAAACAATTTGAAAAAAACTCACTCACATGATAGTGAATTACACAATAGAATATAGTATAAATTCTTTCCTTAACAGAGAAAATAAACATGAGAAAGTGGTACAAGTTGCAATGAAGGGAAAGTATTATTCGCCATTGCTCAAAACCCACTTTAAATTGCTTCACACTTTCGCATTATGTAACTTGAGTTGCCTGAAGAGGGATTGTTTATCAAGCTCTAGAAAGAACAACATAACGACTAGATTGTGTTGAACTGAACCTAAAAAATAATAACTCCAATAGTCTAGCACTTCAGAATGTCATCTGCAATATAATATTTGAGAATATAAACTTTGAGCATTACCATTACAAAAGTTGAATATTTATTTATTATTATTATTTGATAGAGAAATTAACTTAACAATTGTTAACTTTATTAGTAAATTCTCTTGTTGTAAATTAATCTATTGTAAATCTCTTAAATAAAAGAACTATTAGAATTTTAACAAGTAAATAAAATATAAAACAACAGAAGAAAAATAGTCAATCTCATACATGCAAACATAAAAAAATTAGATCATTCAAATCCATTGTCCATTAACATTAATTTTATAAGGGCTTATCGTCCTTAGAAATTAAATGTCTACCGAGAATAATTACAAACAACAAAACCTAGAATTTTTCCAGTTGATAAAACTGTCAAAACTTGTCCTTCAATATTGCTTCGTGTTGAGTCCTTCTCCCTTGTCTCCCATTGTTCTCTTCTTTGGAATTTTCACATTTGGATGAATTCCCTCCACCCAATCATTGAGATATGATTATTTTAGTATGTCTTATGCTCACTAGATGTGTGTTTTCCCTTAGCTAGCCTTCCTTTTATAAGTTTGAGTTATTGACCGAATCTATAATCATAATATCCAAAGTGATTGATGGTTGAAATTAGACCTGAATTTAACTTTTGGATCAAAAATTGAGATTTATCTAATTTCACAATTCAAATAACCTTTGAATTTCACTAGATTAATTCATCTTTTCTTATGAAAAATGATTACTTTAAGTATTCACTTAATCAAAGTTATTTGTTAATGTTATAGGGTCTTTTAAATGACATACCCACACCTAGATACTTATACCCATGTGGATGTCCCTGCCTGATGTTACTATCATCAAGACTCCCTTTAGATAGGAAGGTACTTCCTAAAGAGCCACTTGGAAATGAGTTTCCCTTCAATTCTGGCACAAT
The DNA here is from genome assembly GCA_000404065.3 of Pinus taeda. Classification (NCBI taxonomy): domain Eukaryota; kingdom Viridiplantae; phylum Streptophyta; class Pinopsida; order Pinales; family Pinaceae; genus Pinus; species Pinus taeda. Next base: position 59,630 of record APFE030823914.1, on the reverse strand, counting down.
GTCCCATGCATCATTCTTCACCATGGATTTCCTCCAAACCTCTTGGTTTTTTGCCTCTTAAATGACATTTCTCAATAATTCCATGTGGTTCAGCAACTTATTTATAGGCATGCTCTCTTTGAATGTGCTCATAGGAGCCTCAACATGATTTTAAGCATCTTTAAATGCCTACTCAAACCAGTTGGGTATCCTAATAGAACTGGAAGGAGATAATGACTCCTCCCCATCTAAAGGTTGATTCATTAAACTGGAAGTCTTTACATCTTTCTCTCTCTTTAGAGCTTATTTCTCCTTGTCCTCTGTCACTACTGGTGGCAACTCATGAGATTTCCTAAATGCCAAGTTCTACTCAAATTTAACATATTTACTCACAATTGTGTTCCTTTGCACTAGTATGATGATCCTGTAAGTTTTTGAGGTCTCACTATATCTAATAAATATGCCCTTATTTCATGAAGGCTCCAACTTCTTCCTCTTCTCCACAAACACATGGATGTATATGGAAAACCAAAAAAATTCAAGTGTCTTGTCTTTGGCTTCACTTATGTAAATGCTTTTTGAAGAGTCTTTTCTCTGAATATCCTATGAAGACCCCTGTTCTACACATATATTGTTACATTACACACCTTTGTCCAATGAAACATGCATATATCTTGGTATTGTAACATAGCCTTGGCATAACCGATGATGGATTGATTCCCTACTTATAACCCTATTTTTTTTAGGTTTGTATGAGACTATCATATCCCTCTTGATTCATGCCTCCTTGCAAAAATCCTTGAAGTTATTGGACGTGTACTAACCCCCATTATATGACATCAAGACCTTAATCTTCTTGCATGCCTGGTTCTCCACCTGGGCCTTGAACTCCTAGAAATAACTCAAGACCTCATCCTTGGTCTTCAATAAGAAGATTCAAGTTTTCCCAGAATAACCATCAATTAATGTGACATAACATGGTGCTCTCTATGCTAATGCTATTAACATTGGTCCAAACATATGAATGAATAAGATCCAATATCCCCTTCGACCTAATCTTGCTACTTCAAAAATAAACCTTAGTAATATTGCCAAGTGCACGCACTCTGCCCATACCCTACTACTCAATATTGAGATCTAGGAGTCTAGTGACAATCTCCTCAAGATTATAAATTCCCTGTAATGCGGGTGTCACAACCTCCCATGGCACAACTCACACTCATTGTCATTGTCATGTATCAAATAGTGAACAATTTTTCCCCTCAATCTGTATAAGTTTCCCTCTCCAACCTAAGTGGGAATTGTTGTGTTTAGGCTAGATCCTCTAGATGAATGAGCACCTATCCATTCTTGAACATTACCTCATATCCTTTGTCCTCCATCATTAATACTGTGAGAAATTTATTCTTCAATCTTGCTACAAACAACACATCCTTGGCTTCCAATGTTCCTCGAGGCTCAAGTTGGAACTTAATAATTCCCTCTCACTTCACTAGATACTTGGTATCATCGCCAAAATCCACATGAACCCTTGAGTCTTTCTATGTTAGAATGTTAAAAAACTCTCATGATTATGGAATATGGTGTGATGCACCACTTCCCAAGTGCCAAGCATTCCCGGTGATGGAATTGGTAGATTGACAAGATACTAATGAGAAGTCCTCGAAATTCACTACAAATTCAACAAGTTGTATCTTATTTGATGTCGCTCTTTGTTATGACTTCCCCTTCTCCTTCTCCGGACACTCTGATGGATAATGCACAGTATTATAGCAAATGAATTTCTTGAAATTTCTTAAGTCCTCCTTCCCAAGTTGTGATCGCTCACTATTAGCCTTGGAAACCTTCCCTTTTCCCTTCTTGGCCACACTAACTAGGGTGGATTTCTCTTATTCATCTCCTTGTATGTTGGCCTTAGACTCCTAAGTATTTTTCTTGGATGTAATCATTCCAAAGCCTCACCCATTTGGGAAGTTTCTCTTGAGCATAAACCCCCTTGAAAAATAGTTCCAATCGTTTGGTGAACCCATTTAGTGCCACACTAACAAGTTTTCGCTCATTCACTTTTACTTTAACAATTGCATGTTGATCTCATATGTATGATCCTTATGAAGTAACTAGTAATTTTATTAAACCTTGACATTTAGATGGATTTGAGCTTGTTTCTTAAGATAATCTTACTATTCAAGTTATAACTCTGGAACAGGTCCATTAGAGCCTTAAACATTTCTCTTGGTCCATTGCCTCCATGCCAAGTGTTGGATCAAATGATCCTTTACATCATCCATGATCACTCTCTAGATTATTATGTCCTTATCATGAGTTTCCTTTTATAAGTTTGAGCCATTGACCAAATCCACAACTCTAATCTCCAAAGTGATTGATGGTTGAGAATAGATCTCAACTTCACTTGAGATAAATTGTTTAGATTTATCTAATTCACTAATGCAAATAACTTTTGCATTTCATTAGATTGATTCACTTTTTATTACAAAAATATATTACTTTAATTAATTCTTTAATTAAATGATAAGGTTAACGATTCCTTTGGATGAGTGCTTTTGAGTACACAATTTTTTCACGAAATCATTGGAGAAGCATGAGTTTTTCAACTTGTCAATAGTATCAGCTGAAAAAATTGATGACTTTTCATGACTAATATTATCACGATTTTGTCCACAGGGTCTTGGATAGACAATGATCGGGTGCTCTGTTAAGGAACTCCTTGATGTGAAGTCATCGGTTTAATTCCCCACCCCGATTAGGGTGATATATTAGACATGATGAAGATGTAGTCCCACCAAGCCTATAAAAAAAAATATTATCACGATTTTTTCTTAGAAATTGACAAAAGATTGAGAAATGGTTGAAAATATCTCCATGTCGCGCCTAGGTCAAGATTATGAGTTGATTTTTGGGGTTTTTTGGTCTCATGTTGCAAATAGAGGCCACGAGTTTGAGAGCAAAGAAAGAAGAGAAAAAAATTTTCTTGGGTGAGGGAGAAGGAAAATATCAATTTTAGGAACCAATCCTGAATTTTTTTACACTATGAAAAGATTTCCCTCAACAAGCCATGCATTTGTAGGTATGGGTATCAAATTTGGCCCTAATTTTTGGTTTTTCTTAGTTTTTCCTGGGGTTTTTAGTCACCCATTTATTTTCCATGATTTTTCTAGGGGGAGAGAGTATTTTTTGTCATTTTCATTTCATTGAGTAGAGAATATTTCTTAATTGTAAAAATAATAATTTTTATTTTTTAATTTGTTTCTTAGGCCATAGGTTCAATCTTACATTGAATAATAAAAATGCTCAAAATTTTGGACCCTATGTGAGAATATGGTGAACTCGAGGGGGGTTTCAATATACAAAATTTCAGTTGCAAGTTGTGCGGAAAACATATGATAAGGGGAATATTTCTATTAAAATACCACCTTCCACAAATTTTGGGACATGACAGAGAACTTTGCATCTCCAGAAATCATTTGTATTTCCATCAAATCACTAGAAGATAAAGATCTTGCCAAAATTAATAAGGCAACTGTGAAACATTAAATCACAATGGGAGGAGTGGGTGCGATTGAGAGTTGATCTTCAACATCACGTTGCACAATGTCCAACCCCAGATTTAGGTCATCATGTTTTTCTCCTAAAACCACACTTGGTGCATAATTTTTTATCAATTCAATGCTTATAATAAAGGAGAAGGAAGGAATTGACATACTAGTGCATAGGGGATTTCTATGGAGTGACATTATTTTCAACATTGCCAAAAGAATCCATTTTACCGGGCTATTTTTGATGTTATTGTTATTATTGGCCAGTGGTAGAAAGCCCCTTGCTATGATGACCTGAGAGGGTCTATTCTTTAAAATGAAAACATGGATTCCACTACTATATTGGAGGAATTTAAGGCATCATGGGAACACACTAGATCCATTGTAATGCTAGATGGTTGGAATGATCAAATGGGTAGAACCATTAACTTCTTAGATGATTATCCCAAGGGGACTATGTTTATGAGACATGTTGATGCATCTACACATATTAATGATGCACAATAATTATGTGATTTGTTGGACATGTTCATTCGAGTGGTAGGTCCAATTTTTTTTTTTCTAGGTCATAACAGACAACGCTGAAAATTATGTTGCTATTGGCATGTTGCTTATGGAGAGGTATCCTAACTTATTTTGGACACCTTGTGCTGCAAACTATATTGATTTGATGTTGCAAGGAAATTTATTTATGTCAGATATATTGTTGAATGATCAATGAGCTAAACAAATTTATATGTAACCATGCAACTATGCTTAATTTGATGAGAAAATTCACCAATAACAAGGAGTTGGTGTGTCTTACTATTACATGGTTTTCCACTAGCTTTATATCTCTTCAATCTCTCTTGAATTCTATGTGGGATGTGAAGAGAATGTTTCACTTAGAAGAGTGGTGTGATTTTAGCCACAAACCAGAGGGAGAGGCCATATGCAGGCTAGTTTCATATGAGGAGAGATTTTGGGTAGGAGCACAGGAGGTGTGTGCCATTAGTAAACCTTTGGTAAATATTTTTTTATTGCTTGATGGAGAGAAGCCTTCAATGGACTACTTGTATAAGGCCATGGATAGGACCAAAGAATCCATTCGTATCTATTGTGAGATTAAGGGGGGTGATGGGTGTAAGAAACAATAATTGATATGGCGAGAGATTGATGAGTGATGGAACAATACACTTCATAATCTCATTCATGATGCAGGGATCTACCTCAACCCCACATTTTCTTACTCCTTTGGTTTCATATTTGAGGTTGAGGTGATGGATGGATTCTTTAGTTGTGTTCATAATATGGTGCCATCTCCAAAAGAACTTGCACATGTTTTTAAAGAAATGAAGATATATAGGATGATACATGGCACATGCAACTTTGACATGGCTATTCAAGATAAGAAGACCAAAATTCTAAGTAAGATTTAGTTTGTTTCAAATTTCATTATCTCTTTGTTCTTTGCTTAAACTTTCAAATTTCATTTTTTTCTTATGCTTTTATTTGTTTTAGATGCATGGTGGACAAGTTATAGTGGAAGACTGTCCAATCTTTGAAATCTTTCCATTTGAGTGCTTAGTCAATCATTTGGTTCCTCTAAATGTGAGTACAAGTGGAGCGTATTTGAAAAAATACACACCAAGAATTGCATTAGGTTAAACAAATTCAAATTAATTTTTGAATTCATTATACATTATAATTTATTATTTTATAGTTATTAATTTATAATTTATGACCCTCATTAAGATTGGAGTCCCAATGCCTTAATGACATGGTTTATGTCTACTACAATCTCCAATTGTGGAAGAGGCAATTTCAAAAAACCCTTGACGTGGAGGCCATGTCATTGGATGGGATTGACCCCACTATTGTATGGAGGGTTGAGGTTGATAAGCCATTCATGGAATTGGCCCTTGACTAGTTATAATATGAGGCACTAGATGAGGTAACAAGTGAAAAGGAGAGAGAGGTGGAGGATGAGCAACAAGAGGAGGAGGTAACACCACCTAGTATGGTCAGTGGTAGAGGATGTGACTTACCTCCTCCTACTTCTAAAGGACATCAAAGACCAATTCAATTGCCTTTTTCCTCTAGAAAAAGATAGAGGAAACCATTAATTAATAATTTACATATCTAATTTCATTATATACGACTCATGATGATGAGATACATTTGTTATATTTTTTTGTTGATATTTTGAGGTTTAGTCAAGACTTAGGATTCATGACATGATACAATGTTATGTGTGATGCAACACTAAACATGCTATACATATTATATATTAGTTTTCTTTTTCATATTTATGTGACAAAGAATTTATTTAATGTTGTAAATGCTTTAAAAAAAGGAAAAAAATAATAATTTTTGTATTTATTCTAATTCTATTGGAACATCACATGGAGTAATTTGGGGTGATGTTTTTGATTTTTTTTTTTTTTTTTTTTTTAATTTGCCATGTTTTGCCTAATTTCACCAAATTTTCACCCATTTTTAAGATTTTTCCAATTTCCAAACCCTTGTCAAATTTATTTGTTAAAGGATGTTGCACATTTGCAACATTGTTTCAGACAACTGCCAATGCATTTAAACATTTAAACCTACGTGAAAGTGCTTGTTGGATGCTACCATCATCAACAACAACATCATAATGACCATGACACTTAATAAAAGAACCATAATAATTTTTACCTCAAAAGACTCTGTCTACGAAGGTGCTTTGGTGCTTATGAAACAAACTTGCTCTGGTGTGCAAAGAGACACGTTACTAGACAAGTTGCGCACAAGGAACTGTATGAAAAAATTGTATCAAGAAAAAATCTAGAGAAATCGCCAAATGAAATGTTGAGAGAAACTAGATTTCGATGCTAGCCAAGAGTAAATAAATTTCTAAATAGAACAAAATTATCAACTTTAGTGACAACTGTAATGAGTTCTCTTTTTTTAGAGGTCGTAAAATATCATCTGATTTTGAAGAGTGTTAATGCAAATTCAACATTTTTTTGGAACATATTTTTGATACTATTTTTTTCTTGTGTATTAAAGATGGACATTTTTTTTATATGTTAGTGATTTTCATGCCGATTTTGAAAAGCGTTGTTGTAACGTAACTTCTTTTCTTGAGGGGCTTATTTTTCACACTTTAAATTTAATTCTATATAAAGTATGGATAAAAATTTTAAAAGGTTGGTAATTTTCATGCAGATTTTGAAAAATGTTGATGCAACATCAACCTTTTTTTAAGGGGCATATTTTTGACACTTTAAATTTTTGTATGTCTTATGTAGGCACATTTTTAAAATGTTCGTTATTTAACCATTTTTTAAAATTGTATTCTTCTTCTTCGTTTCTTTCCTCTAATGTTTTTTTTTTTTAAATATTTTTTCTAGTTTTGTATTTTTTTGTTTTTTTGCAATGTTTTTATATGAAATTTTCAATTTTTTGCACAGAAAAAAGAGATAATAAATAAATATTTTTAAAGTAATGATTTTTTTAATATATTTATGTATTGTTAATTAATACTTCAATACACATAAAATAATTGTCATTAAAAAGGTAACAATTTCAAGCAATTGACAAAAAATGCACATTGTACATATACATATAGTTAAAAAATACACATTTCTGTATATTATGAATTTTATGCTTAAAAATAATAATATACCAAATTTATTTTTTTCCAAATATAATAATTCACATAAGTAAAAATAATTTAAAAAAAATAAAAAAGTCAAAGTAAAATAAAATAAAATAACTCATTTAAAAAACTAAAACAATCCAAAAATAATAATTGGAAAAAAAATTAAAAGGAAAATTTCAAAAACAATTAAAAATAAAACAAAACAAAATTAAAAGGTTATAAACCATCTAACATCAATACTTATTTAAATGAAAAAAATGCAACATGGAAAAAAGAAAAATATACATTTAAAAAAACAAATGTTATAACTATCTAAAATCAATACTTATTTATAATAAAAAATGCAACAAGAAAAATAAAATATAAATTAAAATCCAGGTTTCAAAAAGGAAATAATATATATATATAAAATAAAATGTTATTTAAAAGGAAAACTAATATATATTATAATAAAAAGGAAGAAAATAAAAAAACAAAACATAATTAAAAAAAAACAAAAAAAATGGAAAAAACAAATATAACAAAATATTAAAAAAAACAAATATTATACATTTCTTAAATTAAAGATAATAAACAAAATAGTGAAATTTAAATTTAATGTTTTAATAAAATAAAAAAAATGATTAAAAATAAAATAAATAATAAAGAAACATAAAAAAAAATAGGATAATATATATGTATATATACTTACCCATGGATGGCGTAATTATCCAAGTAATGGTTAATGTTTTTTATTTATTTTTTTATTTTTTAATGATTTTTTCCCATATTTTATTTATTTATTTACTTTTAAGCACTATATATATGTTTTTTTAAGTTTTTGAATTATATTTTTAAAAATTTGTGAAATATATACAATTTTGTTTTGTTGGTTAAAGAAATTGTTTTTATATTATCAATAAAATGTAGATTACATCATTGCGGTCCACGGCTTTCTCGACTTCACTTTGATTGGATTTGTTAGCTAGGAGATCCAAATTATAATGCATAAGATTTTTCCATTCAAAACTTATTTCTGAAGGGCCTAAGTGCCATACATACCAAAATAGAGACAAAATTAACAAGCACCCAGTAGACTACATATCAAAATGGCGGATGGGGAGGATGGACAAGCAGACCTGCTACTGGGTCATGCCCTTCATGCACGTGAAAATCAATATGTTCCAAGTTCATCTCAATTTTATTCAGACGATCATTGATCCGACATTGACTTCTGCGCATGTTGGCTAGTTGTTCCAAAATCTCATTCTGACTTTATTGAACATCATCGACATAGGCTACCAGCTCATTTTTATCCTCATAACGGTATTCTCTAAGGATATCTAGGTTGGCGTGGATTCCCCTCAGTTGCTCAATAATTGTGTCCAAAGAGGGGGGTTGAATCACATGACCCGAATGGGCTGGGTCCTGGGCCATGTCACCCTCCCTCTCCAAACTCCCTAACTCTCCATCACTTTGTGCATCTCCTCTATCCCTCCTAGCTCCTCATGGTCCCCACTAAACCCCTACTCTGCGTGGTCGACCACACTGTTGCAACATCCCTATACAATTTAATTCTCTCCATGATCTAAATTTAAACAGGAACACAACAAATTACAAATATAACCATAAATACAGAGATGCAACAGAAATAACACTTCCTTTCATTAATATCAAATAATGAAATATTCTTACAAACATAATGGAGATGAAACTAGCTCAGATAATGGTAGCTTATCTCTGAGAAGAGATGTGGTGGCTACATTCCTCTGAACTGAGTTACAATGAGGCTCAAGAGCCTTTTTATTATTGAACAATAAGATAAAACCCTAAACAACCAAAACTCTAACTCGAGGAGATGTAACACCAAGAGTTTATGGGCCCGTCGGGGTTAGTTGGCCAGCCAACTTTCCGGGGTTGTAACTTGGTCATATTATCTTTGTTTGACGTGCATGATACCTCATTGGAAAGATCTCTCCAAGGAATACAACTAAAAATGTGTTTTCAATGAAATAACCTAAAGGAATATTGCAAAAAAAACGTCGTTTAAGGCCTCAAAATGGCTTTGGTGGTTTAGGACTCAAAAAACTGCAAAAAATAGTAAACTATGCTACAATTAAGGAAATTAAAAAAAGACTAATAGAACAATGGTGAGGGTCCAAGTGGAATAGGCAGGTGGGCACCAATATCCACCTGGATCATTCCTCCCCCCTTAGGAAGCAATGGTCTCCGTTGCGTTGAGTTCCTCCATGAGATGAGGAAACTTCTGTTGAACTTGTTCCCCAGTGAGCCATTTTCCTTGGTGCAGGATTTGGTCGACTATGACAACTCGATACAGTTGGATCTTCTACTAGCGAGTGTTCTTGATCTGCTTGTCCATGATCTGATCAGTTGCACCTTGTTCCATGCAGTCTGGATTTAACTCTGTTGGAGTGAGTTGTTCTGTAATGTAAGATGTGTCCAATAATGGTGGAAAGTATCGCCAAAGGTGATCCACATTGAACACTGGGTGCAGGCCAAAGAATGGGGGAATGCTGAGATCAAAAGAATTATCTCCCACAACCTTGGTGATGGTGTATGGAGAATATTGAAGCAAGTGAATCTTGCGGTGGGGCCCAGCGAGGCGCTCCTTCTGCAAATGTAGCCAAACTTTGTCGCCCACCTGGAACTTGTGTGGCACCCAATGTTGATCATGTTGCTACTTGTACTTAGCATTGGCTTTGTCCAATATGTCATGGACCTGTTGGTGGATGTGTTGAATGTGATCAATGAAGCTATTTGCCTTGTTGGCTTTGGACTGAACATGAGCAGAATCTACCGGAGTCGCTCCAAACGGTATGGCCACATCAATGGGACATAGTGGTTGGAATACCAAGCCCACCTGAAAAGGGCTATGAACAATCGAGTTGTGGAGAGCCCAATTGTAGCTGTGATGGACACAGGGGAGGCTCTCATCCCATGTGCATGGATGCTTTAAGTTGTACAAGTGCAGAATGTGCATGATCATCCTGTTGATGACCGTTGTATGACCATCAGTTTGGGGATGGAAAGTTGTGGACTTAGTGAAATTGGTGTCCGGCATCGACCAGAGACTGAACCAAAATTTACTGAGGAACCTGCTATCCCGATCTGAGATGATAGACTATGGGATTCCAAAGTGTACCCACACTCGTTCAAATAAGAGTTTAGTTGTGGCTTATGTTTTGATACTCTTCTTGTAGACCACTATAATGGCCATCTTCGAGAATCTGTCAATGACCACAAAAATAAAATCGTTGCCATGCTAAGTAGAAGGAAGGCCTGACATGTAATCCTTGGAGTTGGATTCCCAAGGTTGACTAGGGGTAGGCAACGGAGTATAGAGACCTTGCTTCTTGATGGTCGGTTTGGCAATGGTGCAGGCAGTGAAGGATATGATGTACTTCTCGACATCCTACCGAAGATTTGGCCAATAGAAATACTTTTGTGGTCCTACCACTGTTTTCTCGACCCCGAAATGCCCAGCAGCCCTACTGTAGTGCACTTCCCAAATCATCTTCACACTCTCGCTTGCAGGAACACAAAGGTGTCCCATGTGGCATAACAAAGCATCCTAGAGGTGAAAATCTAGAACTTTTTGACCCTCCAAGAAAGTATGGTATGTGTGGCCAAATTCTAGATCTCTTTTGTAGAGAAGTGTCCAGTCAGAAGTCTCGTGCACACACAAGTTAAGCACGGTGGTTAACGCCATGATCAGTGGTCGGTTGAGGCATCTTGCAACATTATTTGTGCTACCCTTCTTGTAATTGATATTCAAATGGAACTGTTATAGGTGTGTGGACCACTTCTGATGGTGATCATTCTACAACTTCCCTTGCATTTGTATGTACTGCAAGGATCGATGTTCTGTGTGGATGATCGTTTCCTTCCCCAAAATGTAATGCTTCCATTGTCGGTAGGCATGCACAATAGAATACATCTCTTTGTCATAATTGGGATACTTCCAAACTGTGTCTAAAGGTGTCTCACTGTGATATGCCACTAGATGCCCTTGTTGAGTAAGGACTTCCCCAATAGCATAGTCAGAGGCATCTATCTCGATCTCAAATGGTTGTTGCAAGTCTGGTAATGTGAGCACTGGTGTAGAGCAGAGGCGATGTTTCAACTCTGTGAATGCCTTCTATTGAGATTTAGACCAAAAGAATTTTTCTTTCTCTCCTCCTTTGGTGACTTGACTCAACGACCAAGTGATATGAGAGAACCCCAACATGAACCTACGGTAGAAATTGGCAAGACCCAGAAAGTTATCGAGCTCTATCGAAGTGGTTGGGGCTGGCCAATCTCGAATGACTTATATCTTGGCTGGATCCACATGCACCCCCCGTTCATCAATAATGTATCCCAGATACTGAACATGGGTCATGCCAAAAGTGCATTTCTCCAAATTGGCACACAACTTGTGTTGCCGCAGTGTTTGGAGAACCTATGGGATGTGGTGGAGGTGCTCTTTCCAACTCTAGCTGAAGATCGAGATTTCATCCAAGTATACCACTACAAATGAGTTGGTGAATACAAATTTCATCCATCATCCTCATGAAGGTTGCAGGAGAATTCATCAACCCTAAAGGCATAACTAACCATTCGAAAATTCCCTCCTTGGCTTTGAATATAGTCTTCCACACATCAGAGGGTTCGATTGGTACCTGGTGATATCCAGACTTCAAGTCGATCTTGCTGACATATTTCTCCCCATTGAGTTAGTCTAGAAGGTCATCAATGTAGGTTTCAACCCCATATAGAAATTACCTACATACAAATTCTAAAACACAGAAAATAAACAATGCGAGAGCATAACACATAAAACACATATATACAGATATTTTACCCTGGATCCCAAAATCGGGACTACCAGCTTGATTTTTCATTATATTCCTTTCAATGTTACAATACATATTTATACATGCTGAAGCATCCAATACCATGGATTGAAAACCATCGCGTCCGAAACCATGCACCGAAAACCATCATGTCCAAAACCATGTGTGAAAAATCATGCACAAAACCATAGGTAGGTCCGCCCAGCCTAATATAGGGTCCAACAACAAAATTTTCTGGGATGTTGTCCCGAACCCCATAGAGTGGGGTTACCTGCACCCCTCAAACCCCCTATGACTCCCCCCGCTACGTAATCGATGCAACGAAGGGGGGGCTCTAGCCCCCTTCTAACCCCCTGGTTAACTACGTGGGCTAGTCGTGGAAAGAATATAACACAACCCAACATTCTCCCACTTGTTGTTTTCTTTCCATAGGGGGCCACAAGGGAGATTAGTCATTTATCCAACCCTACAATGCCCATTATTTCTCTACACCAAGAGAACTTCTCAGAGCTCACAGATTTTGTCAATGCATCTGTAGTATTCTTCAAAATGTCCACCATTACCAGCAACACCTTTTTGTCTTCTATCATATCCCTCACAAAGTGATATTGAACATCAATGTGCTTTGTCTTTGAATGATATGTAGGGTTCTTTGCCAAGAAAATTGCACTTTGGCTATCACAATCTATACTGATAGCTCCCTATACGAACCCCATACTTGAACACAATCTTTGCAACCAAATTGCTTCCTTGCTTGCATGAGTGGCTGCCGTGTATTTTGCCTTTGTAGTTGATAGTGCCACTACAGATTGTTTCTTACTCATCCAACTGACTGCACCTCCAAATAGGTTAAACACATACCCACTTATAGATATTCTCTGATCTAAATCTCCAGCCCAGTCTCCATCAACAAAACCACGAATATCCAACACTATGTCCAATCTTGGTCTTCCTTGGTAGCACAAACCATAATCAGGAGTGCCACACAAATACTTGAAAACCTGCTTCACTGCTGTCCAGTACTCCTTCCCTGGTTTTGACATAAACCTGCTCAATACTCCCACTGCATGTGTAATGTCTGGTCTAGTACAAAACATCGCATACATCAAGCTATTGACTGCACTTGCATATGGAACACGGGACATGTCCTCTTCCTCTTCTTATGTCTTGGGACACTGTTCAGTCGATAACTTTACATCTACAGGAATAGGAACCCTCACCGGTTTATTATCCTGCATATTAGACCTCTACAATATTTTCTTGACACACTTCCTCTTGTTTAACCAAAGCTTCCTCTTTGTCTAATCTCTTTTAATTTCCATGCCCAAAATATAGTTTGCAGCACCAAGATCTTTCATGTCGAATTTGGAGGACAAATGGGTCTTCAAATCCTGGATAATTTCTTTGTCATTTCCAACCAACAACATATCATCCACATATAAGATCAAATAAATAACATGGTCACCAATTAATTTAAAACAAACACAGTGATCTACTTTGCGTCTGGTGAAGACAAATCCCCGTATAAATGTATCAAATTTATGATACCACATCCTTGGTGACTATTTTAACCCATACAGATACTTCTTTAACTTGCATACCAGTTCTTTATTACTCTTCACCACAAAGCCTTCAAGTTGCTTCATGTAGATCTCCTCTTCCAGATCCCCATGAAGAAATGTTGTCTGCACATCCATATGTTCTACCTCAAAATCAAAAGTAGTAGCGACAAATAAAGTAATCTAATAGACGTTGCCTTGGCATCAGGAGAAAAAATATCACCAAAATCAATTCCCGACACCTGGGAATAACCTTTTTCTACCAATCGAGCTTGTATTTCTCCACCTTTCCTTCTGTATTTGTCTTCTTCTTGAACACCCATTTGCTACTAATGGGTTTCCTTCCAACTGGCAACTCCACCAAATCCCAAGCCTCATTTTTGTGCAAAGATGCCATTTCATCAACCATGGCCTCCTTCCAGAGTTTTCCATCCTCTTAATTTACTGCTTCCTTCACAGTTCTCGGATCATCATCAATAATAGACAAAGAAAAATTTGAACAAAAAGGAGATGGACTATACCATTTTGGCTGCCTTCTTTCTTGAACTGATCTTCTCACACCCGGAGTTTGTGGCTCTTCATCTTTTGATTCCCCCTTTGTTGTAGAGTTTGATTCTTCCTCCTTTAGCTCAAACTCTATCTTCTCAAATTCCTTTGGTTGGAATTCATGTTTAATAACATATTTCACCTCTCTGAACACCACATCTCAGTTGTACATAGCCTTCCTTGTTACTGGGTTCCAAAGCTTATAACCCTTTAAACCATCCTTATACCAAATAAAGATGCACTTTTTAGATTTACTATCCAACTTGTTTCATTTCTCCTTTGGAACATGTACATATGCATCACATCCAAATACGCACAAATGTGAAAGAGAGGGTTTCTTACCAATCCATACCTCTTGTGGAGTCTTATCCTCCAACGCTAATGAAGGTGATCTATTGACCAAGTAACATGTTGTCTCCATCGCCTCTGCCTAGATTTCCTATCCTAACCCGGCATCGTTGAGCATGCTTCTTGTCCTTTCTATCAATTTTTTGTTCATTATTTCTATAACTCCATTTTGCTGAGGTGTATATGGAGTAGTCTTCTGTCGTGCTATACCACACTTCTTACAGAATTCTTCAAATTCCTTACTGCAAAACTCTCCACCGTTATCTATCATCAGCACCTTTATCTTCTTCTCTGTTTGGCTTTCCAACAGAGCCTTAAATTATTTAAACCTGTCGAAGACTTTAGATTTCTTCTTAAGGAAATATATCCATGTATTCCTTGAGAAGTCATCTATAAATGATACACATAACACAAAATTACCCAGTGATGGAACCTTCTCTATGGGGAGTGAAGTGAAAGGATGCACCTGAGTCAATCAACCATGCCTCAAGATCTACATGTGTACTTGAAGAAGCCAAGTACACAACCCCACCTTCATCTGAGGTGGTTTTCGCCTCTACAGAAGGAGCATCATCAGATCCCTTTCCTTTATCAGGAGCTTTAGATTTATAGTCCCTTTTGTATTGCCTTCCTTTTCACATTTCCAGCACACCACCTTTACAGGTTTTCCTAGAGATTTAGATCTCCCACTCGATGACTTATTTTTGTTTCTATTCTGGAACCTTCCTCATACAGACAAGGCATCACCATTCTGGCTCTCCATATTTTTCCGTCTCATCTCCTCCGTCAGCAAGGATGAGACTATTTCATCAAACAGCAAGGTAGTTGCATTGCTACCTATTGCAATATCCAGACTATCCCACGAATCTGGTAGAGAACACAACAAACTGATGCACTTATCTTCATCTGAAATTTTAATATCAACAGATGCTAATTGACTTACCATAATATTAAATGCATTCAAATGCTCTGTCACCGAGTCTCCATCTTTCATCCTTAGGTTATACAGCTTTTTCCACTGGAACAATTTATTCACCAGAGACTTAGATTGGTACAAAGTCCCTAACTTGTCCCACAAATCCTTCGTCGTAGCTTCCCCTGATACATTCAACAATACTGAATCTAAGACACACAATCGTATTGTGCTCTTTGCCTTCCGATCCAACTTCTTCCATTCTTCATCAGACACTCCCGTTGGTTTAATACCTGGATATATCGCGATCCACTGATCCTTATCCACCAACAGATCCTCCATCTTGAGTTTCCACAACTCAAAACTCTGACCATTAAATTTCTCGATCTCTATATTTTCACTGCTTGCCATCTTCTTTCACTACCAGAATCGATCCCGTAGATCTCCCACTGAACGGGGTCTACCATAGGCTCGAGCGAAACCCCTCAACAGCAAAGGCATCCCCTTGAAGCCAAAATAGCTCTGATACCGAATGTAGGTTTTAAACCCAAACAGAAATTACCTACATAGGAATTCTAAAACACAGAAAATAAACAATGTGAGAGCATAACATATAAAACACATATACACAAAGATTTTCCCTTGGATCCCAAAATCAGGACTACCAGCTTGATTTTTCATTATATTCCTTTCAATGTTACAATACGTATTTATACATGTCGAAGCATCCAATACCATGGACTGAAAACCATCGCATCCAAAACCATGTGTGAAAAATCATGCACAAAAACATAGATAGGTCCATCCAACCTAATATAGGGTCCAAAAACAAAATTTTCCGGGGTAGTGATAGAGTGGGGTTGCCTGCCCCCCTTCTAACCCCCTGTGACTCCCCCCGCTACACAATCGTCACAACGAAGGGGGGGCTCTGGACCCCTTCTAACCCCCTGGTTAACTACGCGGGCTAGTCATGGAAAGAATATAACACAACCCACCAATCAATCTGTGGGATCAGGTACCTATTCTAGACAGTGATCTTGCTCAATGCCTGATACTCAATGCAAAGTCTCCAAGTCCCATCCTTCTTCTGTACCAACACAACTGAGCTCTCATAGGGTAATGAACTTAGCCGAATGTGACCTTTCTGCAGCAGCTCCTAAATTTTCCTCTTGATTTCATCATTCTCCAGAATGAAGCACCGATAGATTGGTCCATTGGGTAACTATGCACCTAGGGTCAGATCAATGGAGTGCTTGACCTGATAGTGTAGAGGCACCCCTGCGAGGGAGGTGAAGATGTCCTCATACTCCTCCATGATCTTGTCCATCTATTGTTGTTGCCTAGAGGGGCCCTGTCTAGAGGTCGTGGCCACCATCTTCTTCTTTCCTTGAGGGCGTATCATCAGGAAAACAAATTTCCCGATTTTGAAAATGAGCTTATTGCATTATTTTTTAGTAAGCAGAGAGATGGCGGTAGGCAGTGCTACCTCTGGTATCCTATACAACTTATTTCCAAATGGAACAATAACAACGTGAGGCCTTGACTCATACACAACATGTTGCTTCCAAAAGTATGGTTGGCCTAATAATCATCACAAACATCAAGGGGAGAAACGTCACATAATACATCATCCATGAATGGCTTGATGTTGTATGGAAGGCGACATTGTTGGCTCACACGCAGATCTCGTCCTTGGTGAAGCCAGCCGCTGGTGTACAGTTGTGGGTGTGCTATGGTCTGTAAGCCAAGCTGCTTCACGACCTCTGCTGCAATGAGGTTATTTTGGCTCCTGCTTTCGACAATGAACTTTAGCAGGGAGCCCTTTACCCACATATCGGAGTGGAAGAGATGTTCCTCCTCCTATGGATCTTTGGGTTCCTCCTTCTGGATCTTTGTGGTGGCGACGGTGGTGTTGGGCTCCACATCAATATTTTGCTTCCCTTTTTCATTTTTCTTGTTAGAATCTGACTCAGAGTCGGAACATGCATATGATTCTGAAGCCTTCATCTCGGCCATCAGTGACTGCTTGGCCCAACACTCACTTGTGTTGTGAGTGGAGCTCTTATGGAACTCACACCACTTTTCCATGTCCTTCTTCGGCTTCGCAGTGTTGTCCTTTTCTTGTGGCCTTAGCGGGTGTTCATGGGTCGTCCTGCCTTGGCTTTGTCCCTTTTTTGTAGTTTGGGGGCACCTTTCCCTTGCTTCAAATTCATAGATCCAAAGTCTCACTTCTTCTGTTTAAAATTCTGCTCGATCTTGATGGCGTATCGGTATGCCATGCCAAGTGAGGATATGTCGAGGAACTCCATCTCATCCTGGATATATCTATGTAGGCAGCTACAATACTTGAGTACCAAATGTTTCTCAGAATCCTTGATACCCAACTTCATGAAAAGGATATGAAAAAATTTAGTAAACTCCGGCACATCTTGGTTCCTTCCCTTCTGCAACTTAGTCCACTTTATGTATTTGTCCTCGTAGCTACTGACAAATTAGTACTGCTCCTTGATGGCTTCCCAGAATGAATTTCAAGTGGGAGTGACTGAAAACAGTGAGGTCATACTTTCATCCTTTTGTTCACAATAGGTTTCCCACCAGTCCTTGACGTCGGGAGCAACCTTGAGAAGAGAAAAATTAATCTTTCCTTGGCTGGAAAAATCATGAGCAGAAAAAAATCCTTCTAGCATATTCAACCATTTATCTATAGCGTCTGCATTTATTTGGCCATAAAATATGGGAATGTCAAAGTTTACTTGTACCTTAAAAGGTGTGGAGCCTCCAGAGTGGCTGTTGGGTGTGGATGCGCCGTCAGTGGTCAACTGTTGAAGGATATGGGCAAAGTTATCCATCAGTGTGTTCCTTTGTTTCTCAAGGAACTCCTCTAGAAATAATTTGATAGGATCTCCTACTCCCTTGGCTTTATGTTCTTCCCCCATGGAGGCCATTGGTATTTACGAGGCTAGTCTTGCAAAGGTTCAACCAATTCGAGCACTAACTCCTTATATCCCGACCTCACTGGGGACATGAAAAGAAAAATAGAGAAAGAGTAGAACCTCTGATACCACTAATCTGAATTTAAACAAGAACACAAAAAATTAGAGATATAACCATAAATACAAAGATGCAGCAGAAATAACACTTTCTTTCATTAATATCAAATAATGAAATATGCTTACAAACAGAATAGAAATGAGACTAGCTCTAGCGATGGTAGCTTATCTCTAAGAAGATATGTCGTGGATACATGCCTTTGAACTGAGTTACAATGAGGCTCAAGGGCATTTTTATTATTGAACAATAAGAGAAAACCCTAAATAACCAAAACCCTAACCCGAGGAGATGTAACACCAAGAATTTATGGGCCCCGTTGGGGTTAGTTGGGCAACCAACTTCCCGGGGTCGTAACTTGGTCATATTATCTATGTTTGACGTGCATGATACCTTGTTGGAAAGATCTATCTGAGGACTACAACTAAAAATGTGATTTCAAGGAAATAACCTAAAAGAATATTGCCAAAAAAATGTCGTTTAGGGCCTCAAAACAACTCTGGAAGTTCAGGACCCGAAAAACTGTCAAAAATAGTAAATTGCGCTATAATTAAGGAAACTGAAAAAATAAAATAAATAAATTAATTAATTAATTAAAAAATTAAAAAAAATTAATTAAAAAAAAAATTGACAGAACAATGGTGAGAGTCCAAGTGGAATAGGCGGGTGGCCACCAATAGCCACCTGGATCACCCCAAGCGTTAACCACCACACTACCACCTTCTCCCAATGAGCACCAGAATTCACACACCCAGAATGCCCACAAATGAGGACTAGAGACCAGCCTAGGCATATGAGGAGACATGTCAAACTGCTGACGAGAATGCTCTACCACAGGCAGACATACGCCACAACTAACCAGGCTTCACCTAGCCTCAAAAACATAGGGGCACCCAAACCAACAATATGCCCCATGAGAGACGCCAAATCCCACCAGACTCGCAACCCCCACCAAACACACCAGGAATAAATAGGGCTTCCCTCCCAAATTTTTACAGAAATGCTCAAGGATTTCTGTCGACCCAGGTATTTGAAATCCTCCTTCGAGGGTTAAAAGAAGAGTATCATTTGTGTTTTGCACCTCGCATAAACCACTTTAAAAGGCACAAAGATCCATTAGCAAATAAGAACTAAAGTACTCAAAACAAACCCTGACCCTTTCTCCCACAAGGAAACAATTTTTTCACCCAGAAAACACACCCATTTTGAATCTAAATGTAGCACAGTCCCAACACTAAACCATGCACTAAATCCACTTGGGCTAAACGCACTCCTAGACCAAGAAGACCCCAAGAAAATAGTTTGTCAACTCAAGACTAAAAGCATCGATACCCTGATACTTGCACACAGCTAAAGGAGAATCAATACCTTAGCACCAGTGAATTCAAACATAGATAGAGCCCAACAACGAATTGAGGTGCCCTTGGATGCAATCATGGAAAATTTGAGGGGCTAATATTCGCAAGTGGGCTAGTTTTCCATGGTTTTTCCACAATTTGTTTTTGCCAATTTCCATTTTTTATAAAAATGATTCACCCAAATTTTATAATATAAAATTATTTTACCTTAAAAATCACCGACATTATATAGAGACTATATATAAAATCATTATAAATTTGAATAATTTTACAAATATACCAATAAACATTTTATAGTTTCCATATTAAGAACTAGTGATACTTGTCAATGTTTTTAAACTTCAAGATAATTTTCCATCCTTGAAAATTTCCCTGGATGCAGAATCTCATTCTTGATAACTCAGAGGTATTTGATAGTGAGGAACTATGTCTCCATGATCCCAAATGAATGCTTGCATTCTTTGCTAGTTGCGTAGATACAGTAGCCTTTGACAGTGCCATGGTGCCCCTTCGACTTTATGAGAGAGCCACCCTGACATACTGAATAAACACTCTCCCCCAAACTCCTATTTGCATTTACCCGCTAGCTACTCCGCCATCTCCTAGCAATGCTTGGATAATTAACCATCTCAATGTCTCTAGATTGTTTGATGTCTAGACGTCTAGTTGGGAATTACCATTTAAGTGTCGTCTCATGTCTGTCAGGTGTGGGAGTTCATCATCCCTGAGGCAAAACTTGTCACCATTGTACCACCCACATAGGGGATTTTATTTTTATTTTATTATTTTTTAATTTGTTTCTTGTTTTTTTAATTTTTATTTTGTTTTTTTCCTCAAATTTTTCATGTTTGAATTTTTTGTTCCACAAGTTATTTTTGGTTATTTTTAACGAAAGCTATGCTTGATTTTTTTTATTTTTTTTTCTTTTGGGCCCTTTTATTATTTAATTTTTATGTTTTAATTGAATTTTATCATTTCTTCTTCTCTCTCTTTATTCTTTTTTCCCTGGAGATAAACTTTGTCAACAGAGCAATTTTATTTTACATTTTCACACCATCACAGTAAAAAAAATTAGTTGTTGTCTTGAGATAGGAAATGTGGTCTTGTTTTGTTTCATTATTTAATTTTTTATATTTATTTATTCTATTTACCTTTTTTTTGTCACTGCAGGGTTTGTGTCAATGTTTGATTAGCAACCTGTTGACGGTGTTGGACCCGCCAACATGTAAGGGGATCTCCCCGGTAAGAAGTCCCAATTAGACCTCAAACCATTTAGTGTAGGAGTCCCAACAGTGGGTCGTACGGTAATGCATTGACTGGGATTTCACACAGAGGCAAGTAAGATGTCTTTGTTGGTAGCTAGGGTGTGACAGTTGCAGCAAGCCAAGGAAGGTGCATGAGAAATTTAAACACAAAGGGGTTGAGATGAGTGCACCTCTTGGAAACCTGTGATAACACGGAGTTAATAAGGGAACACACGAGAAAAGATGCATCACAACATGGAAGGAAAGTTATCTAGCAATCCAAAGTGATGGTTAAACCAATAACATGTTTCAGAAAGATTCGTACATACATACACAAAAAAGTCCATACATGCATGCGTAAGCAAAGAAATACATATATCATTTAGAGTAAACCTAATATCATAGAATACAATACAACATATGCATGAAACATGTTGGCTCTGTTATATTAATAAGTGTAAGTTCCAATCATACAATACATCCATGTCTGACCACCAGTTCCAATAGTAGAATGTTACATACACAACCGCCTTCTCCTCCAAAGAGATATACTAGCTCTGTTCAGTGGAGAAGCCAAGGCTCATTACAATACTATCCAAGCTCTCTCCAAGATAGTCTTATTAGAAGTTTGGTTGACCAAAATCCTTTACAATGAGTTATGAGGTTCTATTTATAGCAAAGGGTGGGGTGACCCTTGACATTCCCCTTTGTGACAGTTCATCTACCCTCATGATTGTTCATCTACTCTATGACTATGACATCCAACTATTGACACTTGAACTTCCACTTGACAAGATGTTACATTATAATGCACATGTGCCCATGTGGGGAAAAATGGCTTGAGCAAGCCATGCAAGAAATCACTAACACTTGATCCGTTGTGGTGAGACCAACTCTTTGACATGCTTGTGATGGTGAATGTGGTGAGTTGATACCAAGCTTGGTTATCCATGATGGTGTGCATGCGCTCCATGGTGACATCTTGCTGAAGCGAACTCTTGCCTCTGTTGCATTCAGGTGCATTGTTATGGCTTCTCCATACAACTCGTTTGCTAGCATGCGCATGGTCTTCTTGGGTGCGTCCAAACTGAAAACACACTGATGTATAGTGTTTGTGTTGATCTTCTAGTGTGTGTTGGTGGTCATGCACATCAACTGTCAACTGCATGTTCAACTCCAGTCAGACTTTCTTCTTGTCTTTGCTTCGGTGAGTGTGCCAAATGGGTTGGATCACATGCGTGTGCACAATGACATTCATGTTGTTGCATTTGCTTGCATGTGATCAACAACATTTCTCACCTTGTCTGATCAGTGCCAGCTGCTGGGATGGATCTATAACTTGTACGAGCGCAGTTTCATCCATGAGTGCATGTTGTGCTCATTGGTGTACCTGTTCCTACTACAATTCATTCTCTCATCTATGCATCTCATGTTCTTCCTTGAGTTGTTGCTTCAACACATGAAACTCCTTCTCTGTTCTGTTCTCTGTCTTCACGCAATCTTTATGTCACGTCGTCACCTCATAGCTTGAGTCTCTAGAGTTGCTTTCATCACAAGTGGATCTGCTTGAGCTTGCAACTTTGTTTCGCCTCTATGTTTTAAGTAACCTTCCTCTTGCATTCATTGCATTCAGTGTTCTACCTTCAGCTGTTGTTCATGGTGTTGTTTGCTATTATGCTAATGTTGTCATATCTTGATATCCTTGTCTACGAACAACTTGATGTCTTCGTGGGTAGGCAAGCTCATAGACACTTGATCCACTGCATCCCCAAGTGTGCTATAAACAGTGTCTTTGTCTCTAATCTCCTGGAAACCATTGTACCTATGTTGTTGAAAGGCAGATGAACACCTCCGATACCTGGAGACATGGAACACTCATGGCAAGAAATATGTCAGTCAAAAACCAAAACGAACTTCAGAACTGACTTGCAACAAACCTGTGTGACTAATCATGAAGGTTGCACAATTTTTGCCGGGAGGTCGGGAGACTGACTACCAAAATTGATCAATGCATAGTTTGGGCTATCAGTAGGCTGAATGACGGATAGAACTGAGCAATGCACAATCTAGCCTGGCCTGCTAAGGACTGAAACTGCGCAATGTGCAATTTCAGCCAGCAGTGACATGCAACCAAAAACTGCGTTGCATAGTTTCTGGGGCCAACAGGACACGGCCTCCAAGAATTACGCAATGCAAGCCCAGAGGTCAGTGCCTGGCTAGACTTGCGCAATTTTTGGAGGGAAGGCAGAGTCTTCACTTCTGGAAATGCATAGTGCTAATAGTGCAAGGCAGCCCAGTCCAGCCGACAAGTGACTGAAAACATGAGAAGTGTGAATGCATGATGAGATGAGTGAAAACAAGAGTGAATGATCATTCATGCAAACAACAAGTGCAGGATTCAAGAAACGGGAAGGAATGCATGTGTGTGAAGCAAGTCGCCGCAACGATGATCGTCCGTGCAAAATAGTTTCATGCATGTGACAACAGTGAGATGTTAACAAAAAACGAAACGGTGCTAGTACAAGCTAGTATGTATAAAAACAACAACAAGCACTCACTGAAATCAAGAAGACAACACTCATACGAAGCGAAACACAAAAAATGCCAGAAATGCAACGCAAGACATGAAAAGCGAGCTTACTCCAAAATAGTTGAGTTGAATATGTCGAGGACTCCTATATGCAATTTGGGATGTCATAGCTGCAAGATCGATGTCAGGAATGGTCTCCGCAGCATCCGATTGATGAGTTTCGATAAAATCGAGGTTGTGATGTGCATGCCACAAATCAAGGGAAAGAAACACTTGGTGGGAGGTTTCTGAAATGATCCTTACATGTAACCTCCAATTGCTAAAAATAGATCCCTAAAACAAGGGATGCCTTTTCATGCTGCCTTGGGAGGAGCAGCCCATGCATGCAAATCAGTTTTGCTTAGTCCTTGAGGGAACCAGTCAACTCAACTGCACATGCAACAGTCTCCTTAGCTAGGAGGAAAAAATGCGCATTTATGGAAGGGAGTTGGGCTGGCTGTCCAGAGGGATTGTGCAATTTCTAGGTAGAGCAGCTGACTGCTACGCAGAATTGCGCAATTTTTGCGCAGAGCAGCCCTGCTGGGAGGAATTGCGCAATTTTCTCAGTGAACAATGAGAGGAAGATTTGCGCAATTCTGGAGCCCAACAGGCTGCTAGACAGAATTACACAATTTTTGGAGGGAAGGTTGTTTTCCCTCAAGAATTGTATAACTTCTTGAGGGAGCTTCTAAGTCTATAGTTGGACCAAGTCCGGTGAAAGAACCTGTGAGGGGGATGCATCAAGCTCTCACGGACAAGATGTCATTCTGCGAGAAAAACATTAGAGCTTGTGTACTTGGCAAGGCAATACATGTTGTTGTGAAAGGTTGGTAGGGAGGCTCCAAAACGAAGTTAAGGTAAAAATTTGGAGGGTAGTTGTAGTCTCTACAACACAACCCAACCCCACTATTTGTCAATTTGAAAGTTGATTTTTAAGTTTTCGTTACAATGGATCAAATCTACGTCCACCATATGTCAATTTAACAGTTTATTTTTAAATTTTGATTGCAAGGGGTAAAGTTTGCCCCTATTGTGTCAATTTCATGGTTGATTTTTAAGTTTTCATTGCAATGTGTCAAGTTGCATTAAGCTAAGATTTTAGAAGAGCTATATTTTCAACATTTGGTATATTAACTCTTTGATTTAAGTATTCATTTTTAAGGATTTTTTTAGTTATGATATTTGGTCTTGAAATATGTTGAAATTTAAGGTCTTTTATAATCATGATATTTAGATTTAATTCTGTGGTTGAACAATATCAAAATTTTAAGGTTTTTCAGAGTCGTGATATATTATCCTTAACACCATGGTTGAAAAATGTCAAAATTTTAAGGTTTTTGAAGTCATGATATTTATCTTTATCTCCATGGTTGAAAATTGTTGGAATTTTTAGGTTTTTTGAAGTCATAATATTTTATCTTTAACACAATTGTCAAAAAATATTGTAATTTTAAGGTTTTTTAGAGTCACAATATTTTATTTTTAATGACATTGCTAAGAAATTCTAGGGTTTTTAACCCAAAAAAGGGAAAAAAAAGTATTGACACAACATCAAGTTGCATCAAGCCTTTTCATTTTGGCGTGTTTTTTCATATTTATTGCACAAAAAAAAAAAATCTTAATGTCATTGTTAAAAAAATTGGAGTGTTGATGCATCAATTTACATCAAAACTTTCCCCGATCGAGATTTGATCCAGCTAATGGATATTGTCGGGATCTGAGCCATGTGTATGCAAAATGATATAGGGGTTGGAGGGCGGTTGACCCACAACCCTCACATGCTTGACCATGAAGGTTGGGTAGCAACACACATGCTATCATTTAATTGTGATGCAGCGAGATAAAGTGATACATCCCTCTAGGTGGCAAGAGGTCATAGTTCAATGTTCTCAGTTGTTTTCTATCTGGTATCAATTATTGGTGGTGATATTGTGCTCTTGGTTAGCTCGTGGACGCTTGGGAGGAAATATCTGTAAGTTGGTTTCTCTAATGCAGTTGCTCCTCCAATTTCATGTCCACATTCGCCATATATGTTTTTTATCTTATCCCTCGTCAGCGCGCTCTCTGCAACTTATGATATTGTCTCTCGAACCTCCAGGGGAAAGTTTCAAAATATGGAACCTTCTCTGAAAGGGAACCTTTGTTATGAAATATGGAGAGTTTTCACCAGATTGTATTCTATTTTGTCTGCTTTCTACATGACTGTCTCTTTCTTTATGACATTCTATTTTCTCGCATGGGCATGTATTACATTTCTCTGACTTGGAGTTATATGGATGTTGCATGTTGGTTCATCTGGGTTTGATTCTTACTCCAATTAATGTTTCCAAGAGGGGGGAGGGTTTAGATATTCTTGCGTTTGGCTCCTTTCATCTTGCTTTCGTGTTTGGTCAAAATCGGGCTTCGGGAGCCAGTGTGTGTTTCTTTCTACCTTGGGTGGTAGACCCATATTTGTTCCCCTTTGTGTTTGGTTTCTAACGGGATTGGGGAGCCTGTGTTTATTATTTCATGCCGAAGATGGTAGACTTACTCCACTCCCAGGTTATTTGATAGGCGCATGCCTAACATTCTCCATGTGTTTCCTCTGTGCTTTAACAATTTGTCAGGTTCTCACTGCCATTGTAACTGCCAAGACCCCATGCAGATAGGCTTCCCTTTGTTCGTGGCCTATTTTGTGTGTTTCAAGGTTTCCCTCACCTCCATTGTTTGGCTACGAAGCATCATGGCTCGTCTAACCATTGTGCTAGTTCTTCAAGTAGAGGTGGTCGTGGTCAAGGACGGAAAACAAGGAAGCAAGGAGGTAATGGCCAAGCCCAAGCTCGCCAGCTGAAAGATCAAGGTTGGAAATCAGATGCTTAACTTATCCATGATGCAGCCCATGCATATGAGACTGGTACTCCAACCCAGGTTAGGTAGATGATTTCAAATTGGGAAGCATATCTAAATCAACGTGCAGAAGCAAAGTTTCAATTAGAATATTGGAAAGACCTGGCTCCTAACCCAAGTCATTCCAAAGGCCACACTACTCAGTATAAACAAACCATTCACCTATGTTGGCTAATGAAAAAAATTGTGGCCAAGGCTATAATGAACCCTTCAGTTGGCTCCGTTAAGTCTGATCCTAGCTTCCAGGTAATTCAGAAAGAATTTCAACTTATACAATTCCAAATTCAGCAGCAGAATGTCTGTCTTAGTCGCATTGAGAAACACATTCCATGTCTTCCTTAGTCTGGACTACTGGGTTCAAGTGCAAAGAACCCAACTCCAGTGGATTCCTCTAATTAATAGCAGTTTGCATGACTTTAGTTGCCATCACTTTTGTTTAATTTTCTATACTATATATTCTGGTTAGGTTCTTATGTTATAGTTATTTAGCTTGTAGAGGGTTTCAAGAGATTCCTTCCTATAAGGCACTAGTAGACATACTCAAAATATATTGTTTCTGGATGGCTTATAATGTTGTTCGGTGGCCAACATACCTAGTTTCCCAATGGGTAGGTTGAGGTCATTGCACTCCTTGATTTTGTTTGTAACCTGTTTTTGCTAAAAATGAATGAAAAGGTCCTATCAAGCTTACTAAAAAAAAAAGTTACATCAAAACCTTTCATTTTGGGGTGTTTTTTCATGTTTTTAGCACAAAAAAAAACTCGTTTTACTGTCATTGTTTAAAAAATGTTGAAAATTTACCCATAAAATGGCGTTTTTACAGCATCAACACTTTTCGTTTTTGGGTTGTTTTTTCATTTTTTTGGCACAAAATAGGGATTTTTTTCTAGAGTTCTTGTTTTGAGGTTATAGTTCTCATTAAGTCGGTAACTTTGTTGCAACAAATTATGGGAAAACTCTAGATATTAGTTTAGTAAGTCCGGAAAATTGTGCTAGAATGGAACCTGAAAGGTTGTTCCAACTCAAATTCAATGCAATTTCCAATCCTTGCATTCTCCCCATATGTGGAGGAATTTCCTTGGAAATCAATTTAAACTCAAATCTAACAAATTCCAAATGGTTACACTGGTTGATCTCCCTTGGTATAGCACTAGACAAAGCACTTCCATTCAAAGTAAGCTTATTCAACATCATATTTAAAAAAAATGCTATCAGCCTAATGAATTCATTATTA
Organism: Pinus taeda; assembly: GCA_000404065.3. Taxonomy (NCBI): domain Eukaryota; kingdom Viridiplantae; phylum Streptophyta; class Pinopsida; order Pinales; family Pinaceae; genus Pinus; species Pinus taeda. The sequence goes on along the minus strand of APFE030823914.1, from coordinate 31,932 downwards.
GACAAATCAATGACTTGAAAACTAGCAAGAACCCAGGTAGTTCACTACCCAGTCGACTGCCATAAAGATATCAAAGGCATGCATCCATATGTTTTTGTTAGGTCGAAAAAATGAATTGTTGAATGCAAGGACGAAGCTCAAAACTATTAATCATTAGGATAAACATGCATAAATAAAATAGAGGCCCTAGGAAAATACAAATAACAAGAGCCACGTGGTGGCATGTCACTATTTTTTTGCATTTTTGTAAAGATTAAATTTTGATTACATACCAACTTACATTCAAAGGTATGATATTATACATGTAGTCTCTTTCTTCTGGTAATAGAATTGTCTTTATTCCTTGATATTTATTTGTTATTCATTTGAATCTGATTACTTGAATTTTCTTAATTTCCTTTAATGGATTAGAAAGCAATTATCTTACTTACTTAAACTAAATCTAAATCCTTGTATTGTTGATAAAAAAAAAAATTGTGTGCCGTTTGTGTTGGTTATTTAAAATTAGATGTTCTCCTCCTTGTGCCACTCAATAATCACTTAAAAAACAAGTTAGCATAAATATAATATAAGCTTTCATTCATATTTTTCTAAACAAAATTTAAATCACATCCTTTACTTTATAAAATAACTTTTTATTTTTATCATTAACATATTAATATACTAGTAAAGAACCAATAATATTTGTTATAAAACAACAATGATATTGACATAATAACATTAGTATATAGATTTAATCTAATATTATGAATTTCTATTATATTAAAAATTTATTGACATAAATAACATTAGTATATAAATTTAATTAGTATTATGAATTTCTATTATATTATAAAAATTAAGAATTTTATATATAAATAAATGTTAATTATTATTTTTTATTTATAATTAAAAAAAATTAAAACCATGTATATTAATTTTATTTAATATTTTAATATATAAAATAAGATTTTTTCACCCTTTGTATATAAATTATTCAAAATTTTTATATGACAATATTCTCCATATCTTAACAAAATTTGATACCACTGTAATATGTTCAATAAAATTTTAAAGATAATGATAAGTTTAAATGACCAGTATAATATCTCTCTTAGGATTCGTTAAATGTGATAATTTATTGTTGATAAATTTATTCCATGAATTAATATAATAATGTAAGCAAAAGATATATTTATTTTAAAATTAAATTATTAATATATATATATATATATATATATATATTATATATATATTATATATATATATATATAATTTTTAATTATTTATTTTTTTACCTAAATGTGAAATTGAAATACAATATTAATTTTTTTAATAAATGAAGAAATATTTTTATAAATCACTAATTATTTTAATAAATATTAATATCGTTTATATATCTCTTACTTTTAAAAACTATTTAGCTTAATTTTTTATACTACCTTTAAAAACCGTACACATTATAATAATCATCATCTAAAAATCATCTAAATAAGGGTACAACCATCTTAGTCAAAAATAATATAAAGAAGAGGACTAACCAAAAGACTTGTGTTCGCCATCAATTGAAACCAAAATCCATAATAGAAACACCCCAAAAAGTTTACTACCTGTAATGAAAACAGAGTGCCATGACCAAGCGTCATATGCATCAAGTCAGAATAAAAATGTGAGGATTCCTTGTCGTCATTTTTAGATGTAATTTTAGAGGGCATTCGCTGTTTTTCTTTGGCCAAACATTCATATCTCTTCTCCTCCTCAACCTTGGCTATGGAACTTGGAGATTTCTAGGTAAGTTGATCCTGAGGGACACTAGTGGCCACCGACCTGTTCCACTTGGACCCCCAACATTGTTTCTTTCTATTTCCTTAATTGTAGCACAATTTACTATTTTTGGCAGTTTTTCGGGTCCTGAATTTTCAATGTCGTTTTGAGTCCCTAAATGAAATTCTTTTTTAAAAATCCACAGCCTATGACATGGGTTTATAGTCGAAAGTTGTATTCCTTGGATAAATATTTATAATTAGGTATCGTACACGTCAAATGAAGATCGTATGCCAAAGTTACAACCTCAGGAAGTTGATGTACCAACTAACCCCAACAAGACCCACAAACACTCAGTGCTTCATCTCCTAGGGTTAGGTTTTTGTATGTTTAAGGTTTTCGCTTGTTTCTCAATAATAAAAAGACCTTCGAACCTCATTGTAACATAGTTCATAGGCATGTTTCTACCACATACTTTCTCACTGATAAGCTACCATTGCCCGAGCTAGTTTATTTCCATTCTGCATGTAAATAATTTTCAGTGTTTGTTATTAATGAATTGAAATTTAGTTTTTCGTTGTAGCTTTGTGTTTATGTTTGAGTCTATATTTCATTTTGTTCCTACATAAATCCAAATCACAAGCAACATATCAAAAGTTAGACTAGTAAAAAACATATTGCTTAATTGATTGATATACATACTTTAGCATGAAAGCATCTTGAAACAACAAAACTCAATGAAACTGTGAGCATAATCTCCAATGGAAGAATTTGACGTTTCCACCTGAAACTACTACTGCAGTTTTTCTATTGTTTTGCAAAAATACTTATAACGCATATCAATATAAAAAATTAATGGACTTTCAATATTTATTCCCATCCAAAAGGCTTAAGTAATTCATTCATTTGATATAAATCTAAAAAATGCTACACAAAATTTAAGTTTCAGAAACTATGGCCATGAATATGCAAATGGGCTTAAAGAACATGCAATTATCATAAATTGCTCTTACTTTTCACATCTTATTACAAAAGTATTTGCTTTCGCCAAAAGCTCCTTCATCTAAGAAATATTTGGACACATTGTAGTAGAAGATGATAGGCTTGCCAGGAGATTCAGGGTATATTACTGTGAAGACAACTTAGACAAACATCACTTCAATTAAATCTCTCGAGAAGACAATATAATAACGATAGAATTATAAGTCTCATCTTCATTTGTGGCGTTACATCTCAATCATGATCTGTTTACCTTTCAGAAAGGACCGTAACCTCATTTTGTAAAGTGGTTTTCTCACTTTTCGTATTTGGATCAAGAAAGTAGTGAATGCTTTTTGCTCCTCTGCACCTAGCGGGTTAAGAGTCAATGATAAGGTGTCATTATGCACTAAATTTTGTAGTTTATTACTTGTCAACCAAAAATAAAAATAATTTTCCAACTTGGGTGGGAAAACTAAAACTAACTTCCCGTATACTATATAAAACCGGAACTAGTGACTAAACTGGTCTACCTAATCAAACGAGTTTCAAACTGAGATTTGTTAGATCTGAATGAATCGATTTTAAAAATACACATGAAATAATTAATGAAAAAAAAAACTATTTTTAAGATTTAAAACCATGATTCCAAACCAATATACACAAAATATGCAAAGTTTTCTCATATACATATAATGTGAAGGTGAATATGTCAAAATGGAACCAAGTGCAATACATGTCAGCAACAAAATATATAATCAATGACGCTCTAAATGGCCTCTAGGGTCCAAAAAAAAAACCTACAAGCAATGGGGCCATTGGCCTCCTGCAGGTCTACCTATATGATATTAGTGATCAACATTATCACGTGAAACTTTTCATCATGATCAAACTCGGTTGAGTCTTGACTCTCAAACTTTGCAATTGCTTGAGTCATAAACTTCTTTGCTGGTTTAGTTATTGAGTCTCAAACTTTTGAAGGTATTCTACCCTAATATGCCTTATTACTTCATTTGGTGCTCCACATGGATTTATATGGCCTCCTATCCCAACCAAGTGTTGCTTGAACCTGTTAATACCCCTTCCTTAAATAGATTTTTGGCAATATTTGTAGATCATTTTGCAATCAATCATATCAAAATGAGTCCATGTAGTCTCCTTGGGTTTTGGAGACATGGTGAATACTACTTAGCTCAAACTCTTTGTCGTTCCACTACTCTAGCAAAAACTCAACACTCTCCAAGCTCACAAGAACTCTAAATGAGATGTGTGAGGAAAATGAGAGGGGATGCCTCATTTATTGGCTTGTAAGGACCATTTCTGGAGGGAAACATCCCTTATTTTCCCTACAACCCACCTCACAAGCCTCCAATACTGTGTCTGGTGGGTTTGCGGACGACTTGGTAATGAACTGACCAGTTTATGATAGAACTATTCAATTTATGGGCAAACTGGCCAGTTCCATCATAAACCAACTAGTTTATGCCCGATTTGTCTAAAAAAAGGGCAATGAGGGCGATTGACCTGGTTTTTTGGCTAGTTTAGTTGGTTTGGCCAATGGACTAGTTGGTTTGACTGGTTTCACGTTTAAAAATTTACAACACATTGAAGCAGAGCTATAAAATCCTTATAAAAGTAACAAATCTTTTTTCGTCAAAGTTCCAAAGGAAGTAACGAAAAAAAAAATTACTTAAATTTAGGACACAGTGTAAAGAGTGAACTAATTAACACACACATTACTCAAGAAATCAAGGAACACAAACCATTTTAAATGGGATTATACTAATTATGATATTCATTACCTCCACTTTAAAGAATGAATAGTAAAACAAGCTTGCAATATGATTTAGCTTACCTCCACTTTAAAGAATGAATAGTAAAACAAGCTTGCAATATGATTTAGCATAGTGATTGATGTATATAAACATTAAATAAAAATTTCACAAACAAACAAAAAAACGTATTTGAACTTAAGGATCCATCGAAAATCTTTTGCAAACCCTCGTTGTGTCAGAGGTCTAAAATGTCCCCAACGATAGTTAAAGTCATGAAAAGCCATAGTTTTGCAAGGTGATTAGAACAAGTTGGGGAAAAACCCCAAATGCACTGAAAGACAACACACCTCATCTTTCCCATTGGATTAGGGCATGTTTAAAGTATATGGGGCATGGCAATATTGCCAGAAAAGTACAAAAAACAATCGTCATCGTAGAGATGGAGAGAAAAAAATTATGGGTTCTAACAAAACAAGAAATAGGTCCAAAGGGTTTTGAGATACAAGTAACATCAACTCACCATTCTCCTAATAGGGGATTGAGAATAGAATTGGAACGAGAAATGGGTTTTGACGAAATAAGAAATAGGTCCAAAGGGTTTTGAGATATACGTAACATCGACTCACCCCTCTCCAAATAGGGAATCGAGAATAGAATCAAAACAAGGAATGGATTTATTGATCAGGTTCATTCCATGCCTAATGGATGATAATTAAGTAGCATTGTTCACTGGCATGTTGAAGGCTCAAAGTTCATTAGCAAAACATATTAGATTTAGGGAGAAGTGCTCGTGGAGAGCATACATTCATACAATCAATATTTTTGAAAGTGTCAAAATATTATGGGTGAGAAACCAAGCCTATGGAGAATGATGAAAAGCAGAGACCACCGTGAGACAGACAATCCACAGTTTCAATTTCATATAAGAAATAAAAATGATAACAACGCCAAAAAAATGAAAAATATAGTAAAGCATCTAACAAAAGAAAAAAATCACAAAGCCCCTAAGCTTAGCCCAAGATATACCACAAGGTTGGCAATAGCTTGAATCTCATGGTGGACATTCAAATTTGATAAAAGGTAGTAGTGCTACAAAAACAAGGCATATACAACAACAAGACCTTGACCAAAACAAAACTAAAAAGCAACCATTTCCACCATGCACTCAAAGGTTCAAACCTCTAGGGAAATAAACAAGCAGAAATTCATTGACACACAAGTGAGCAAAACTAAGAATTTGAAAGCATGTATATGAGAAAACTTATGGTTGGTCCTTGTCAAAGGTGGGAGGAGATATGAGCTTGTTGTTTTAATGGGTCACAATACACCACCATTTCTTTGCTTGCAAACACCATCTCAAATCCCTCTATTGGATGATTTCCTCATCATAAATTCGTCTTCTCAAACACGGGTTTCTAGAATTGTCAGATGGCCATAGGTATGCAGGCACTGATTTCCCTTGTTAAATCTCTTGGATCTAGAGAAGCTCTTAGGCTCTTCTTCTTCTTCAGAGGGATGAATATCACAATAAATGGAAGAAAGTTTCAGTATCATGCCTTCCCACAACAAAACTCTGCAAAGCAAATATTTCTCCCTTATTGATCATGTCAATCTATGAAAACCTCTACCATAAATAGTGTTACCTACTGTTGTGGTCTAGGTAAGCTTTCCAAGAAATTATCCCTTTGTCAAATACATGTGCAAATTTTTTTATCCATGCAGTAAATCTGGCATGGTACAACATCAAAATTTTATCGGTGCAAAAAATGTAGAAAGGTACACAACGTTCGTCCCTCTATCGAATACATGCTCTGATTAAAATACACATTAGTCTATTATCAATAATGGGCCTTTGAGTTCAAGAGCTCTGACCCAACAACAGAGTTGACGTCAACCCAAAAAAAAAAAAAAAAAATTAGCTGTTAGAAAAAAAAAAAAAAAAAACAACAACAACAAAACAAAAACAAAAACAAAAAACATGAATCATATATGTCATTGCGAAGCAATTACATAACAAAATAACTCCCTACATAAATATAAAATTTGCCCCCAAACTATGTGAACAACCATATAAATGCATAATATGGTGAATATTATACAACATTAGATTTGGTTTCCCTTGTTGATGTACCAACGCAGTTCTTCGGTTTCCCTTGTTGATGTACCAACGCAGTTCTAGGTTGAGACCAAGCAACAATCCTATCACTGGGCATCATTGTGAACCGTTCCATACCTAATTGATCCTAGAACATTTATCCAATTGCACACTGTGATCAAGTTGGCTAGATGGAGAGCACTAATCTTTGCCACATGTCATGTGTTGTCATGCTTCTCAGCCATGGACTATGTTTTTAATGCACTGGAAAGGTAGAAGACAAATAAAAAAATTACTTCTTCCGATCTTTAAAACGATTCATATATATCAAAGTTATATTAATTGTAATTCAAGTTTAAGAATAACGTTTTGGAACCTTTGATGTAAATTCAAAATATGGTAAGATAAAAATGTTTAAATAAGGCCATTTGATAGTGTATTTAGGAGATTTTGTTATAAATATCAAATATAATTAATTATGAATTTAGTATTAAAGTAATTTTCTTAAATATTATATTTAATTTACTATATTATAAATTTGATATTTGATATTAAAGTAATTTCTTTAAATATTATATTTAAATTATTATATTATAAATTTGATATTTGGGTAAGAGTTTTATGGTGTATGTTGATTTTGTTGAAACAAAATAAATCATATGTCATAATATGTGTTTTTACATGGTGGAAAATTTATCATAACTCACTGGTCAAACCAGCAGTGAGAACAACCATATCTGGCTACTAACTGTGAATGCAGGCTGACTCATCATCGTTATTCAAGGAAAACCACGCCACTTGGAATAACCCACTGGTGGTCCGTAGTGTTATAGCTCCAAATCTCACTCTTGAGGTTTGTGATGCCGCACTCACGGCCTAGGGCAACCCCTCCTTCCAGACCTGGTCCAAAATTTAAAAAATAATGTTTTATTCCCTATACGCGACATTGCCCTGAGCTAAACGCATGTATACGCGGGTTTGTGTATACCCAACCCACGTATATGTCTTAAAACACTTTAAAAAAAAAATCTCCTTAATTTCGGGCGGAGATCACGGGTTTCACTTGTTGATTACCTATTAGTGCCTGTGGCCCAATTGTTCCCAACGAATTCCCAACTAAAAAACTACTTTGAGAGAAGTATAAAAAGGCTTCAAAGGGAAGGCCAAAGGGAGAAAAGAAGAGAGAGAAAGATTATTATGCTGAGATTTCCCTGACCAGGTCTGAAGATCCTAGTGCCTCCTGAACTTCCCCCATTTTTACAGGAAACTCTTGTTTCCTTGTGTTTGTTGATGTCTTCATACTACTTGAGATATCATGGAGTAAGTCATGGAAGGAGTTTGTTAAAGGCTTGAGACTGGACAAATTCGGGAGACGGTTCCGCTTGGAGCCTGCGAAAGGACGAATCAGGGGAAATTATTCCTTTCTGTACTTTATTTGTCTATAATAAAAGAAACACATGTCTTTGTTCTCGATATAAATCTTTTTCATGTTTATGATATTCATGTTATGATTCATATGTGAATGGTTGTTTAATTGCATAACTAACTACTTTTCATTATAATATGAAGATGGTTTCTTTATGATGTTTAGTCCATATACTGTTGTACTTTCTTGAATTGATTGTTTTGCAGGTCAAAGGAGCAAAAGGAACTCCAAGAAGGGTTTGGACCCTAGAAGGCTCTTCTCAAACGTAGGACCTCAGGTACGCCCCCTATCGTAGAGTTTGCCTATATTAGCATTATGGTTGTATGGAAAGTGTGTTTCTTTGTATATATAACCTCCAGTCTGCTAGGGTATCCACCCAAGACCCTAGGGGAATTTATCCCACAACAGAACTGGCAACTCCACTGGGGAAAACAATATTGTTGTTCCTAGTTTGGGTGTATTCAAGCCAATCAGGGCTCAACTGTTTGTTTACTTTCTGTTGTTGTGTAGTCTGTTCCTGAATTGCAAGCTTTGATCAGTTTTTCCAGACTGTTTTTTTTTTTTTTTTCTTGAAAGCTTTTATATACATTGTTTTTTCTGCTTCCAAAAGCGTATATACGCATCTTTCCTTAAGTGAACCTGCGTATATGCATGTTTCCTTAAGCCTTGTCGCGTATACACGCATCTGTGCACAAACACAGTCGCGTATATCTTATAATTTTCAAGATTTTTAAAATCCTTTTGTTTCTGGAAGTTTGTATGCTGGTCTGATTCAGTCTGGAACAATTATTGTTCTGTCACAGTCTTTAGTTTTACAACAAACATCTTATTTCAAATTCTCTCTGATTGTGAAAAGGTTGGTCTTGTTTGTTTTTCTTGCAAACGTCATTGTTTTTGCTTAAGCACACAAGGTTTCTTGCAAGGAACCTTGGCTGCTCTGTGTCTTCAAGGCAGAAGAATTGATTTCAATCTTTCTGTTGAGTTTTGTTTTGGTGACTTCTTGGTTTGCATATCCAAACTATATCTTTATGACCATTTGCTTTTCTTGCTTTCCGAAAGTTGTTGGTTTACACTTTCTTAAAAGTTGTCTTTTCAATCTTTTGGTTTTTATTGCCAAGCTCGTCTCGCTGCTTTTCGATTTTTAAGAGCATTTCGAAACACCTTTTTGTTGAGTTCTCACTTGTTTTGTGTTGCAAAATCGCAAAGTGTTTCATTTCCTATTCTTCGATCATAAAGTTTCAGTCTTGTTAGAGCACTTTTGAAAAGTCATTTTTGGTTTTTCTTTTGAAGGAAACTTCTTGAAACTTTGTTTTGCTTTCTTGAACTTTTTTTTTATTTAGTTTTCCTTTTTGTTGAGTGAAAGTGCATTTTTGTTTGTCTTCATCTTGCTTTTAGTGCTTAGACGAAATGAGCAACAAAACTTATCTTCCATCTGAACATTTTAAGTGGCAAATCAAAAATTGATAAACAAGCAACTTTCATTTCTTGGTTTATGAGTAGTCTTGAATTTTGCATCAGCATGTACTTGTTGCATTAGGATTAATTTGTGCATCTTTCTAGGCATCTATAGTTTTGTTAGCTTTTGTGAGTGTGAAGTTTGAAGAAAAGAAAAGAAAAAATTGTAGCCTTATTTGAAGTTCCTCTAAACCCTGTAGAAATTTCTTTCATCGAAAAATGAAAACAAGTGCATTTGCATGTAGTTTGGTTTTTATTAATTTCTTTTGCGTCAAAACACCACTAGTTTCACTTCCGCTTATCCCTTGACTTAAATAACAGCCCATTTAAAATAAAGTGCTAATTAAAATATACTAGAACTTTTATATTAGTCAAGTTAGACACACCAACAAGTTTTAGGATATTTTAGGGCCTTGGATTAGGTGAGTGGAGAGTTAACTCTCCAAGGCCATTTAAACTATCAAACATAGGAGTCTGAATAGTGAGTGAAAATCCAATAGCGTTAGGAAGACCAGGAAAGCTCCGGATCTGGGAGTTAAGCACGAGGGTCTTTGAAGACAAGGAAGAGAGATACCCCCTCTCCTACTTATCTGAACTTATCTCACGACTGTTCCGCTTGGCTTCTGATACGAGTTGGTAACCTTAGTTGCTACTCCTAGGGAACTACACAGCTGGCTGCGGAGGGGAATCCCATGGCACCTGAGGTCGACATTGTATCACTCTCAACGGTACTACTGGAGGGCACCCTTGTGAATCTTGGGGGCTTGCACTGGCGCAAGCTATTGTTAGGAGGTCAGCGTAACTTCCTCTGTTACCTTCGCTGGTAGGACTAGGCCGTCATTATCCCAAACTATCTTCGGAAGGCCCCTTACTTCACTTTCTCGTATTTTGGTATCCGGTCCTAATCACCTAGAGTGAAAATACTTGCAAGTTGTTTGAATGGCTGATATCTTTAGGGACTTTATAGTGTGTGCTCTGTGCTCTTAGTTGGCCTAGCTTTCAATTTTTTGAGTCTTTAGTTAGATCTTAATAAAAAATTCAAAGTGGCTATCACCTAGACAGTCTCGAAGACTTCGTGGTCTTTCACCACCAAGTTTAGAGCCTTCTCCTAGAAGGCGCAGAGGTAATACTGCCGGTGGGTTTCGCCCCTTGGCAGCTGATGCATCGGGGATTGATCCTCCTCTTGGGGGCATTAGTGTTCAAGATAGACTTGGTACTTCCATAGAACAAGAGAGAAATACTCCAGTACTTTCTCGAGTTCTCTTTCGGGCGGAAGATAATGTAGAGGTAGAAGAACTTTCAGAGTCGTTAGCGGCTCCGAATTCTCCCCTACCTTCTAGTCCTCTGGAAGCATTACAATACGTTGGGTCTCCAACGCATAGACCATCAAGTCCAGGTCACATTACGCACTTACCATCGATGACCACCACTGGAAGCATGGCTTCTACTACAGGTGCTACGACTGTGCAAACTCCAATATCTGTACAAGGGGGAGGAACTATTTCCATCCCCTATGCTTCTTTATTAGGGTCTTTTGCTATCACATCTTTAGTTGGGTCTACCTCCATTCCTTCTACGAGTGGAAGTGCCCAAACCAATGCTTTTAGTTCTGGATTCTTCCCATTTGACACCCATTCACAGGGTATTCCGTCAGTTCCGTTCAGTGCCTCCACCTCCATGATGGGTGGATCGGCTTCATTCCAGGGCTTTCCTTTTGGAAGTGGTCATATACCACATTCCAACCCAACAATTGGAACTATGCCTTTCTCTTCTTTAGGACAAGGTAGAAATCCTTTTCAAGGTTGGACTAACCCTGCTGTTAGTAGCATGGGAACTAGGAATTCGTTTTTTGGCCAACAAGGGAACAGGTCGTACTCCACAGTTAGTTCATTCCGAAATAGTCCTCCCCTAGCTTCTGCTTGGGATCCTTATCAGGGGTTATCAACTCCTTATAATCCTTTAGGAGGAAGCTTCGCCGGTTATGGAGGTTTTGCGGCCGAAGTTGGTCAAACTCCGAGTTATGCTGGATCACAAAGCTTGCCTTTTGGTTCAGCTGGTTCTGTGGGTTACTTCGGGCAGCCTGGTGCCTTCCAAAATCCAAGCTCATCTTTTCAGAACTTTGGGAGCTCCGCCCAGTCTGGGTGGAATCCCCAAGTTCCTCCTAAGCTTCCGTTTCTGGCAACTTTGAACTTGCCAGATCTCACAAAATTAACAAACGATCCGATCAAATACAATCCATCCTGGCCTTCGGTCCCAACCAAACTCCCTTCGGACATTCCAAAATTCGAAGGGAAGAGCGGTGAAGACCCAGGCGACCATGTGACGACATTCCATTTGTGGTGCTCGTCGAACTCCCTTATTGATGATTCAGTTAGGTTGAGGCTTTTTCAACGCACCTTGACTAGTAATGCGGCCAAATGGTATATAGAGTTTCCAAGGGGTAGCTATACATCTTTCATCGACTTAGCTAACGGCAACTCACATTTCTAATCATATTCAGGAATGGAGACGGAGAAAAAGGCTCATTAAAGCCAAAATCCCTCTGGAGTACCATCTAGAATGGTTTTTGAAATCTTTACAACCTAAGATCTCTAAGGACATTTCCATGTCCGGAGTCTATTCCGAGGAACAAGCTATTTTTAGGGCGCAGCAATTAGAATTGATCTACTCTCAGTCTGGGATCTTACAAAAATACTTGCCCGATGCTCCTGGGTCTAAGGTTGACATAGCTAAGTCGAAGCCAGGTCCCCATGGGGATGGTATTGTTGGATCGGTAGACACAAATGCGGTGAACTTGTTGAGCCAATTGCAGCAGTTGTCATTGCAAATTGCTCCTAACAACCAAGTCACATCGTCTAATACTTCGTCTTCCCAACCCTCTTCGATTAATGTCGTCCAATCTGATAACCCCAAAGGAAATCAAAACTCCAATGGGAAAAATAAAGGACGAGGTAAGAAAAAGAATCAGGATGGGAAGGCTGACACAAATAAATCCGGCAATAATGCTGGTGGTGGTAGAAATGAGTCTAGAAAGAAAGTCAAGTTTCCATGCAAGTTGTGTAGTGGAGACCATTTAACTCATCTCTGCCCGAAGATTCAGGACACTCAGCACTTGTTAGGATAGCAAGGGGCTTCTAGTTCTCAAGTTGTGTTAACCACCCCTTTCCCCTAAGGGCAGCAATTACTTGCTGGTGCGAGTTCAAATCCGGGTACCTCCTATGGGGGCGGCCATGAAGGGGAAAACCCATCAAATTCTTTCATGATGGGTTCAAATGTCCATGTGGCTACTCGGTCACGTGATTAAGGTGAAGTCAAAACTTCCAAGGACAAAACTGCTCCCGGAAATATCGACCTTCATATTGAGCGACCCCCTGTTGAGACTATACCACGGATACCGAAAGGTTCTGCTAAACGCGTGACTATTAATCATAACACCAGGGCCGCCCATAATTACTCCATTGTTGAGGATCTGGCTCAGAATCCATGCGCCATGTCCACTTTAGAGGTTCTCCAATCGTGTCCGGCTCAATGAAGTGCTTTACTCTCGGCAATTGGGGCGGTTGATCCAACTAACTCTTTAGTGCTCACTTTTGACATGTTAAATGTCAAAAAGTGACTCCCTCATCACGTGGCTTTTCAAATAAAGTCTACATACCGGAAAATTAACATTTTTCGTACCGTTATTGATGAAGGAGCTTCCACGTGCGTCATGTCGATGTCATGCTGGAAGGCCATTGGATCTCCTTCGGCTGTTCCTTCACCCACCCTCCTGACTGCGTTCGATGGGCATTCTCACAAGCCGCATGGGATTATCTCGGCCTTCCCTATATGTGTTGGGGGGAAGGTCGTCAATATTGAAGTAGAAGTCATTGATGCTAACCTATACTACAATCTCCTCTTGGGAAGGAACTGGGTATAGGAAATGGACGTCGTTGTTTTGACTCTGTTTCGGGTCATTTGCTTTCCTCGTGAAGGGAAAATCGTTAAGGTTGATCAATTGGATTATTGTCCAGTTGATCCTCAAGCAATTTCTGACTCTACTGTCCCCTTAGTGGATAACCCTCGTCTACCTACTGAGAATCTAGGAGTTGGGATGTATTCCTCATTGATGGGTACCTTTTATTTTCCCTCTCCTATCGCTAGAATCAATGTCGTTTCATCATCTAAGGAGTCCCCTCGAGAAGAGTTCTTCAGAACTCATTATTTTTCAGACCCTTGGACCTTGCCTTCACCTACGACCACATTAGCTTAAGGACAAGTTAATGGAATGGCATTCCCTATGTCTGCAACTGAGCTTAGATATCAGTCTATCGTTAACTCTGCAGACGACCATTCTACTCCTTTTTCAGAAGAGGAGGTAGATGGTCATGTGGCTCTAGCTTGGGCCCTTAATTCTACCTCTGCCTTGGACTGCTTAGATACGGTTTTACCTTCTGAAGAATCAATCCTCAAAGTAATGATGGGTGTAGATCGACCTTGGGAAGACTTACACCATCGTTCGTATTTTCTTCCTCCATTGCAGGAAGTAGAGTCTAGGTTCTCCGAGCTCTTTTCTAGTGATGTTTGTACGATATCAAGTCCTTTTGCTCTAGCACACTTCCGTGTCGAAGGTAATATGTCGGTGATTTCAGAAACGATATCTATAAACATCTCTGGGGACCCTAACGTGATCGAGAATCTCTTCATCAGAATCAAATGTTCCCCTGAAGAAATTCAAGTTTACACCGACCTTTTCAAAGAATTTCGAGACATATTTGCTTGGTCTTATGAGGAAATGCGTGGCATTGATCCTTCTATAGTTCAACATGATATCAAGACGTATGAAAACGCCAAGCTGATTCGCCAAAGGCTTCGACCGGTTAATCCTAGGAAAGCAGTAGCCATTAAAGCTGAAGTAGAAAAGCTGCTGAAGGCGGGTTTTATATACCCTGTTCCTCTTAGTGATTGGGTTTCTAATCCAGTCCCTGTGGATAAAAAGCAAGGAACAATCCGAGTATGCATCGACTTTAGGGACCTAAACAAGGCTTGTCCGAAAGACAATTAACCCACGCCATTCATTGATCAAATTATTGACGAGTGTGCAGGTAATGAGATTTTTTCCTTCATGGACGGTTTTTTAGGTTATAATCAAATTTCTATCCATCCTGAAGATCAACATAAGACAGCTTTCATATGTCCCTGGGGTACCTTTGCATACAGAAAGATGCCTTTTGGTCTTAAAAACGTTGGAGCCACTTTCCAGCGGGCCATGTCATATGCTTTCCATGACATTAAACATACCATCAAAGCATACTTGGATGATCTCGCTACTCGTTCTCAAAAGAGAACTGATCACCCTAGTCATCTTCGAATGGTTTTTGAGCGATGTCGTTTTTATAAAATCCGGTTGAATCCCAACAAGTGCGTTTTCGCGATTACGTCCAGTCGGTTGTTAGGGTTCATAGTGTCAAATGAAGGGATTAGGGTTGATCCCTTCAAGGTAGAGGCAATAGTTCAGTTGCCTCCCCCATATTCAATTCGGCAACTTCAAAGCCTTCAAGGGAAGGCTAATTTCTTAAGACGGTTTATAGCGAACTATGTTGAGATCACTAAAGGGTTCATGCGTTTGCTACGAAAATGAGTTCCATTTATGTGGGACGACTTTGCGCAGTGGTCGTTTGATGCTTTGAAAAAGGCATTAGTCTCTGCCTTGCTTTTGAGTCCACCGGATTATGGTAGGGACTTCCTTTTATATCTCACCACAGCAGAATCAACCATTGGTATGGTTCTCGTTCAGGAAGACGATGCTCTCACAGAGCATGTGATTTATTATTTGAGCTGAGGCTTGATAGGTCCTGAACTTCGCTACTGTTCGGTTGAGAAGTTGGCCTTGGCAGGCTGTTCATGCTGTCTAGCGGCTCCATCATTATATTCTGCTACGCAAAACTTTTGTCTTGGCAGCAGTCAATCCATTTCAGTTTGTCCTCAGCAGGCAAGTGATTGGCAGCAAATATAATCGATGGATTGTCATTCTACAAGAATTTGATCTCGAGTTCTTGTCTGCCAAGTCTAAGAAATCTATGGTTTTTGCCGAGCTAATTTCCGAGCTGCCTTCTGGAGAGGATACTCTTTATGAGAAAAAAATTTCCGACGAACATTTATTCCTCATCTCTTCACTCGACCCTTGGTATGGAGATATCATTGTTTATCTCCAGACTTCGAAGTTTCCCTCTACTTTCTCTAAGGATGAACGTCGAAAATTACATCACCTAGCTAAAAATTATGTTATCGTTGGGGATACATTGTATTGTCAAGGCATTGATTCAATCCTTCAGCACTATTTAACCTTAGAGGAGGAAGAGTCAGTGCTAAATGACTGCCACAGTGGAGCTTGTGGTGTTCATCTATGAAGGCTTGCTACAGCTCAGTGTATCTTGCGTGCCGTCTATTTTTGGCCTTCGCTCTTTAAATATTGTGTTGAAGCGGTCAAACGTTGTCACCCGTGCCAAGTTTATACTCAGAAGAAACGTGCACATCTAGCTCCTCTTTTTCCCGTTGCCACTGTCGGTCCCTTTACTAAGTGGGGTATTGATTTTACAACTTTTCATCCACCTTCAACAGCGAATCACAAGTATATTATCATGGTCATAGACTACTTTACGAAGTGGGCCGAGGCCATGCCCACTTATAAAAACGATAGTGAGACAGCGGCATTGTTCCTTTTTAATCAGATTATCTCAAGATTTGGTATCCCAAGAGAGATTGTCACTGACCATGGCAGTCATTTCCAGAATCAACTAGTGTCTGAATTGGCTCTCAAATTAGGTTTCTGGCAGGAATATTCGTCTCCTTATTATCCTCAGGCCAATGGATAGGTCGAGGCAGTAAACAAAACTCTTAGGACGATCCTGCAAAGGACAATTGATAAAAATCGATCCAATTGGCATCTTATGTTGTATCCGGCTCTGTGGGCATACCGAACCTCCGTCAAGACTGCTACAGGTTTTACACCTTTTCAGTTAGTTTATGGGATGGAATCTATCTTTCCTGTCGAATGTGAAATTCCATATCTTAAGTTAGCTATTGAGCTTCTTCTAGAGACTTCTAGTCTCGAAGAGCGCCTCCTTCACTTGGAACATCTTGATGAGCAACGTCGAGATGCTGCCACAGTAAATGAGGCTCATAAGAAAAGGGTTAAAACCCAGTATGATAAAGCCGTCCATCCTCGTGTCTTCTCTGAAGGCGACCTTGTCTTGGTCTATGACCAAGATAAGGACACCTTGGGGGCAGGCAAATTCAAGCCTATGTGGTACAGTCCCTTTTATAATTAAACAAGTTTTAACAAAAGGGTTGTATGAGTTAATCGATTTCGAAGGAAACAAATTGGTGGAGCCTTGAAATGGGCTCTACCTTAAGAAGTACTTTGCTTAAGTAGCAGCTAGGCAATGGCTTCTTTGTACATGTTGTATATTTGTACATATTTCATCGAGAGTTTTTGATATCAACACTTTTTGGTCTGCTTTGGCAGGTGTTGATGGATGACTTGATCTATTTTGGATTCGTCGATGGTGCTAGTCGGCCCACAAGGAATATTGCTTCCGCAGCTTGGGTACTCTATTATCCAACTGGTCAATTGATGGTATCAAAGGGGGTGTGCATCGGTCTCGCTTAAAACAATATGGCTGAGTATACTGTCGTCATTAATTTGCTATCCGAGGCAATTTCTCACGAAATCGACTCATTGGTAGTTTATCTTGATTCACAATTGATAGTGTCACAATTAAATAACATCTATCGGGTAAGGGATCCATGTTTATATCGCCAGTATTTAAGGGTGAGGTTGTTGAAAAGATCATTTACTTATATTAATTATTTTCATATTCCAAGATCTCATAATTGGTTAGTTGATTCTATTGCTAATCAAGCATTAGACTGGCACATCAATCATTCATCACAATAAATTAAGCATCAAAAAGTCAAACTGTATATATATATATATATATATATATATCATAAAGCATCTCGAGTGTACATAAGTCTGTCCAAAAAATATACAAAATTGGGACTCAAATGCCCATAATCATGTCCACTATATCTAATTCCCCGGCTCAGGATGAGCGGCTAAGTAGGCAACTACTGCATTGGCCACACACCTAACCTAAAAGTGCGGACTCAGTCACGTGGCATACCAACCACATGACGCTGCATCTCTATAGGAAGGTCCTCTACCGCCGACATCGGGACTCGGTGAGTCAGTCTCACCAGGTGCCGCTGAACTATGTGTAGAACTCGCTCTGTGTTTGCAGCCGCCGCTTCGGCCCCTTGGTTGCGACGTTTGTGCCATGGGAACTCATCTGGTTGTACCGGCCCAATATCTGGAACATGATCATCATATTAGTAATTTGAATCCTATCAAAAATATTTTTTCAAAGTTCATTATTATATTTGAAAAATAAAAAAAATCATAACATCAAAAATCACTTACCAATGTCGCCCCATGCTGCGGTCGGTGGTAATGTTAGATCAGGATCTCCTCGAAAATCCAACCCAACATAGGGGTAGTCATCAACGGCGATGATTTGTTGATCCCACCAGGAAAAGAAGTCATTGTCAAGTGCAGTCCGTGGGACCTCCCCACCTCTTAGACGTTTCATCAGGTCAGTCCACCTACCCATTCGTGGATCTCATGGGGTGCTGATTGAAACCGGTACTCTAGGACGAAGTGCAGGGACTCTCTCAAAAAAGAAAGAACACAAAATAGTCCCATAACCGAAATTTTTGGTCTGTCCTCTCTTGATAGAGGTGAGTTGGCTTTTCATGCTAGCCAGAAGAGGAGTACACCAGTCAAACACGGTGGTGAGGCAGTCAACTGCCACGCTCATGGTTAGCCGTGATGCCTGGTGCAAAGAAGCTGATCTGTTCACTCTGGCTATGGTGAACAAGATTATCCTCAGCGATAAACTCGCCACATGTGTGATCGAAAATTGACTTCCAACTTTCTTTGGATGCCCTGGGCAATATATCTGTACGTAATCCTTGATTGAGAGACTGCTCCATGTCCTGCCCCGGGAATGTACTACCTCTCCCCTTCGGGAAAGGCCGGTGATGAAATAGATATCTTCCACTTCTATCCTGAGTGGCATCTGGTCAATCATAAAGGCATCCTCCTCGATATTCCAATAATCAAGAAGCATCTCGAGCAGACGTGTGTTTGCCTTCATATTTGGCAATTTGAAGAATTTTAGCAAACCACATCCCCGTAAGGCTTCCAAAGCATCAAGATCGTTCATGACCTCATCATCTACTGTGGTATGCTCTCTTTCTCGCCAGGTGACTGGCATCCTAAAAGAAAATTCAATTTGAACCGTTAGTTTTTGTGTTTGAAATGTCTGCAGTGTATACGCGGGTCCCTTTGCACACAGTCGCGTGTAGGGCCCACATGTATGCGGGTTTCATATTACCAACCCACATATACGCCACAATGAAATTTGTGACAAAAATTCAATGGTAAAACATTAATTAGAACTTCTAAAACCAGTCACAATCAATTGCAAGATAAGTATAAGAGTTACCTGGGGACTTTGGAAGAATTTGAACGGTTGAATTTGGCGTACGGAAAGTTTTCTCCTTTTTCTCCACTTCTCTGCTCTCAAACTCAAATGGTGAAAATGGTGAGTCCAAAAACTCTTTTATAAGCTTTGAAAATGTCAATTTTTTTCAAAACTTGATTTTGTTTGGTCTCATGTAAATTTTAACTTGGGAGCTTGGAATCTCGAGAATGGTTTGATTTTCAGGACATTTTTTATGTTTTTCGACAGTTTCGAGACGGTTCCATGACTACTGACCCGTCATGGCAGGTATCATTTTCTCACTGGCATATAGGTTAAGGAATCCATTTTTCTATTGCATTATGCATACTAGCCTCCATCTGTCGATACACTTGCCATAGGGTCGATCCCATCGTGTTATGGTTCGTAAACCATCTTCACTCGCTGATTCTTTAAATCATGACACGATGGTAGAGCCATCCTTTACATGGGCATCATAGTTAGTGCCTCACTGACATTTTTTGCCTATGCTGCTTTGATTTGAGTAGGCTCGGGAGTCCTATGTAGTCCCGCCATGACTTATGCGATGAAGACTCATTCCTCTTTGCTTCTTCGCTTTGTTCTGGCCTTATACCCTAGAGGCTCCTTTGTGTTGAGTTGTACTACAGCATTGCATTTTTTTTGCACCTTTTGGCCTTGAGCCAGCTTCACTTGATTCGTGTTTAAGCCAACTTTTGACCATGACGACTGCAAAATCAAACTTGCATACCTTTGACTTCTGCAGCTTGACACACCTTGACCCGTGGAAGAAACACACCTTTGAGTGTCTTTGGCCAGTTTTCGCCTCCCTGCATTGAGCATAGGAATGTTCCCATCCCAGGAACTAGATCCTCTGCTTCATCAACACTCGTTATTTCCACTATACCATAGCATTCTTTTATTCTTTTTCTAGCTTAAAAGAAAAAGACCAAAAAAATTATATATTCCAAAAAGAGCGGGAACGGGAGAGTATTTTCATTTATTGTTGGTAGCTAGAGTCAGTCGTGTCGCCCTTGAACAAAGCACTCAAAACAAAGTCTCCTTGATTTGGGCGGGATTTAGTTTGACTTAGGTATGCCTTAACCTTGTTATTGAGTCAGTTCTCCCCCGATTGGTTATCTCTTCCAATCATATGGAGGGTTCGTTTGTGCCTCCTGCACAACGAACTTATATAGAGTCATCATATGTTGCCACATAGTCACATTGAGTCGTGCTTTTTTTCAAGGGAATTTAGCTTGAGTCGGCCTCTCTGCAGTGTCTCCTGACTCATTTTTTTAGTCGGCCATCCCTGGTTGTCAGTATCATGTCTATCATCACATCAGTTATATTGATCCTTTACTCGTGCCGGTTTGAGAAGGTCTCCACTGACTTCTTGCTGGCGGGTCTTGTCCTTATCGACGACGACATCTTGCTCTGAGGACAGGCCTAGAGCTGCACCCTGGCCCTATTTTCATTATTGATAGGTCACCTTGTGCTCAGCACCGATCAGCATCATGGGTCTTTGACTGAGTGGTTTCCCTTGTGTTCGACATCAGCTTACATTATCACGCATTGGGATTAGTGCAGTACCTTGGTTTCCATTTGACCCTATTGGTGGATACCTCGCCTCTGTGTCAGCTTTCATTATTGGTTAGTTCATAGGGTTTCTGTCGTGCGCTAGCCACATCTTGTGTACGCCAGAAACGTACTTCGGTCAGGTTACTACATCTTTTTCGTCTGATTCCTTCCACATTATTGGCCTACGGGTTAAACTCGCACTCGATTGATGGAGGATGCCTTAATGTCTTCCTTCTAGCGGATCTTTCCCTATCGACTCTGACTCATTGCTCTGGGGCAAAGATCTAGAGTCCATTTGGTAGTACCTTTGGGTTTTCAGTCATTAGTGGCAGATCCTTCGCTATCGACAGTGCGAAACCGTCATTGTCTCATGATCGACAGATTCTTACAGGTGTTCGACTCCAGCTCATCTATTCACACTTGTTGGATTGTACTGGGTACCTTGACGCTCATTATCATTATGGGTGAGTAGTCTCGTCTTTGTTAATAGTATACATCAATGACCAGTAATCAAACGATTTCTCACATGGTCGACTTCAGATCATTTATTCCCATGCTGTAGAAATGTACCACGGTGGTCGGTGAAGACCTCAGGTTGTATCAACATTCATTGGTTCACTTGATAGTTGCTCCTGTTGCTGCTAGTTGATACCACTCCACCTTATATGTTGCAGCCATTCATGGCAACATATTATATGTTGGCACTTGAGTTTACAATGTAGTACCATCTTATTCCATCATGTTCATTTGGTACTTTCCAGGATCAGTCTTTGATATCAGTGATTCGCTTCATACTTCAGCGTCATTGACTTTCTTATATGTGATATGTAGACATGCTGTCATTTATACTTGTATACTTAGTGGATCCGCTTGTACTTGATATGCGGACATGTTGTACTTTCTCTGAGCATGGGTATGCCCGCCTCAGACAGTGTTTCTTTCTGATCTCCTTTTGTGGATTGGCAGGCTGAATTCTGGTGCCGTCCTTCTCAATTGCGACAGACTTCCTTTCCATGGACTTGCTTAATACATTTCGGCCATCATGTACCCCTCTTGACCTCATATATTAGGGGGCATCTGTTATAGCTTCAAATCTCACTCTTGAGGTTTGTGATGCTGCACTCATGGCCTAGGGCAACCCCTCCTTCTAGACCTGGTCCAAAATTTAAAAAACAGTGTTTTATTCCCTATACGCAACATTTCCCTGAGCTAAACGCGTGTATACACGGGTCTGTGTATACCCAACCCACGTATATGTCTTAAAACACTTAAAAAAAATAAATCTCCTTAATTTCAGGCGGAGATCACGGGTTTCACCTGTTGATTACCTGTTAGTGCCCGTGGCCCAACTATTCCCAATGAATTCCCAACTAAAAAACTACTTTTGGAGAAGTATAAAAAGGCTTCAAAGGGAAGGCCAAAGGGAGGAGAGAAGAGAGAGAAAGATTATTATGCTGAGATTTCCTTGCCAGGTTTGAAGATCCTAGTGCCTCCTGCACTTCTCCCATTTTTACAGGAAACTCTTGTTTCCTTGTGTGTGTTGATGTCTTCATACTACTTGAGATATCATGGAGTAAGTCATGGAAGGAGTTTGTAAAGGCTTGAGACTGGACGAATCTGGGAGACGGTTCCGCTTGGAGCCTGCGAAAGGACAAATCAGGTGAAATTATTCTTTTCTGTACTTTATTTGTCTATAATAAAAGAAACACATGTCTTTGTTCCTGATATAAATCTTCTTCATGTTTATGATATTCATGTTATGATTCATATGTGAATGGTTGTTTAATTGCATAACTAACTACCTTTCATTAAAATATGAAGATGGTTTCTTTATGATGTTTAGTCCATATATTGTTGTACTTTCCTGAATTGATTGTTTTGCAGGTCAAAGGAGCAAAAGGAACTCCAAGAAGGGTTTGGACCCTGGAAGGCTCTTCTCAAACGTAGGACCTCAGGTATGCCCCCTATCGTAGAGTTTGCTTATATTAGCATTATGGTTGTATGGAAAGTGTGTTTCTTTGTATAGATAACCTCCAGTCTGCTAGGGTATCCACCCAAGACCCTAGGGGAATTTATCCCACAACACGTAGGGAACAGGCTTTCACTCCTGCCAGATGCCTCTGGGTCTTGGGTCGTTAACATGTTTCCTTACATCCAAGAAATACAAGCTCTTAGCCAAGAAAAAGCAGTTTTAGGGCATACTCCAGGCCCTATATGTCACAATATGTTGTACTAAACATTTTATTATTATTGAATCATTTTAACGTAATTTGGTGATAATGTTTATCATAATTTTGAAAAATCATCTTGTTTTCTTTATTTTCATTTGAAAAATGTTGTTTTTGGAGATTTAAATTTGTTTTTTAATTAATACTATGGATTTAATGTGTAGTGTGTGATAGATACCTTGTGTAGTTCCCATTTGTTACCCTTTCCGTAATAGATACTAGTAGGCCCAGAGCTTCAATAATTTAGATTTTTTGAAGAATTTATTCAATATATGAGACACAATAGTTGATGATCACTATTGTTTTGTCGAATAAATCTATGACGACATCCTTCAGTTTTTGTGATAGGAGATTTATTAATCATGCTATATATAACAAGTTACATCTTCATATTCAAGCTTTATATAAAGTTGTTGATCAACATTCATTGATCAATTGCCTTATAAATTGTCATACTGTGTTTTAACTTTGAACCTTCTCTCTTTCAAATACTTCACCCTTTTATGATTGCAGGTTGTTAACCACCTATTTTATTTATTTATCTTTACCCTTCAAAAGCCTTGATTCCTTAGTTTTTTCTTTGAATGTGGGTTGTAACTCCTCTTTTTCTACAATATGCAATTCACACTCACATTTCCACAATGTATAGATTGCACCATTTCCATACCTATTCATTCTTTCTTCACATGCAGGTTTTCTGAATGAATTTTGTTTATTCCCTATCTTGAATGACTTAGTTCAACCTGATGCTCTTGAATATTTTGTACTTAACCATTTGTAATGTACCCAAGAAAAAATTCAAGCAATTTTTTTTCACTATTTAAAACTTTATCTTTGACACCTTTCTACAAACAATAGCATGCAAATTCTGGAAAAACACCTTCAACAATATAACTCAGACTTACATCAAACATGTCATGAACAAGATAAGATAAATAACACCACCCAATACCTAGGACAAATTTGAACTATATTTGAGATTGATTTCCAATTATTACAATGCAAACTAAGAAACTTGAACTTGCTTCAATTGATACAAAGGAAAATATATTTTGATCCACTGATATTGCAATGCTTTGAGATTGTACTTCAGCACATATAGATTCAACTCGATCTCCTAGACAATGTACCTTGGCTCCCAAATAAAATTCTACTACAACAATTTGATCTTCTTCAAGAAATGAATGATATGCTAAGATTTTATTTCCAACAAATGCAAGAAATCAATCTCAAAGAAATGATTTGAATCTACTCCAAAACTTGATGAATTTATCAAGTTGATTTGTAGGAGGAAATAAAATTAATTATGCAACCCCAAATAGAGATTAACGCTTAGTGAACTCGACCTATTATTTAATTGAATTCAACCCTCTGATCAAGGATAATTTCAGCCTATGAAACATTTGTATAGGTGTGAAACCCAGATCACCAAGTGCATGCTCCTCCTGGAATGACAATGTAACTTCAGTTGCATTTGATGATTGATCTCATGAGGAAGATTTTTATTTGTTGGAGAATATCTTTGAGTACAAGATGTTGATAACCCACAAAACCCTACCCTCTTATTTTCCATTGATTTAGCTCCAAATGACAATGAATTTATGGAGAACTTGACCCTGTCTCTCTATGGAATAAATTTGGAACTTACTATGTGACAAGTTGAGTGAATAACTCAAGGAAACCCCAACTCAGCCTATACAATTTTCTTGATTCTTTTAGCAAGAATTCATCCTCTTGGCACTTGGAATTTTGACACTTCTAATGGCCAATATTATCCTCAGATTTCGACCTGCTTGAGGAGAATATTTGGTACTCTTTGGTAGCAATCAAATTGGCCCTCCTAAAGGATGTATACACCTGGAACAAATTGGCCTTTAGATTCCTTAAGAATTTAGACCCTTTTTGCAAATGAAAGTGATGCTCCAGGAACTTAAGTTTTTCCTACAACCAATCTTAGTTAGATCTTGCAAATAATCCAACTAGGGTAGCAAAAACCATCCAAGAAAATTTGAGAGGAACTAGCTAGAGTGGCAATGATATCCATTGAAAATAACACAACCAAAATAAATTAATAAATTTTATAAGAACCAATAGGATTCAAGATGATGATGTCAACCATGGGGGATTATACACCATTTTTGGAGTAAAAAGTAAAAATAATAAAAAATAATAAAATAATAAAACTAATTTTTTCACTCGTATTTCAACCTATATCCCTTATGTTTTAATCATATTTCAGTGGGAGTACTCATTGGATGCAAAATTAATTCCCATACAAAAGAGTACCCATGTTGTATACTTTTGATGAACCCTGAAAAAATAGAAATTGAGAAATACATTAAAAAAAAAACAAAAAACAAAAAAAACAAAAACAAAAAAAAAACAAAACAAAAAAAAAAAAAAAAAAAAAAAAACAAAAAAAAAACAAAAAATAAAAAAAAAACAAAAAAAAAAAAAAAAAAAAAAAAAAAAAAAAAAAAAAAAAAAAAAAAAAAAAAAAACAAAAACAAAAAAAAAAAAAAAAAACAAAAAACAAAAAAACAAAAACAAAACAAAACAAAAAAAAAAAAAAAACAAAAAAAAAAAAAAACAAAACAAAAAAAAACAAAAAAAAAACAAAACAAAAAAAAAAAAAACGTGATTGCAATCACATTTTTCATGTATTTCTCATTGTTCATGTAGCAGGGTCCATCAAAAGTATGCAAAATAGGTACTCCTTGGCTGAAGAATCAAATTTTGCATCCAACGAATGTTTCCACTCGAAAATAGAGTAAACCCATAGGGAGACGAGTTGAAAAATAGTTTTCTTCTTTTTTTCCTCTAAAATTTGATGATTTAATCTAATCTTATTTTATTATTTCCACAGTTATTTTATAATTTCCTTAGGAGGCCCATTTTAGACATCAAAATTCTCCTAATGTGTGAGGATTTCGCTTGAAACCCTCTATCTGAAACTAGTTTGAGCATCTCTTCAATGGTAATGAGAAATCATGCAATAGAATTATTAGCAAATGAGTTCCAACCTCCTTTTATAATTTTTCATTGAGTTTTATCCAAACTTCTATAACTCCTTTTAATATTGTTTTATTGATGAAGTCATTTTTTCTCCTAAGTGACCTTTTGTCTCCTTCTAATAAAGATAGTTTTTTCCCCTTTTTATTAATCATAATTTACCCTTTTTATTTAATAATATCAAAATTGGGTAAATTTCTTTAGGTCTCCCAGATAATATTTCCTTCCCGCTAGCCTAAAGGAGACAATTATGTAAGCGGAAGCAATGGCTCCTTGCTCAAGAAATAGTGGATATTACACCATTTCATTTGTATGGGAGTTGAATACCCTCCTTAATCATGTTTTACTCTCTCATAAATCACTCCCACATGGTATCATACTTATTCATTTAAACATTTAGTTTCCTTGGCATGTGGATATGGGAGCCACTCATTGGAAAAGCCCCATTCATATGTCTCATAATCTGCATTCCACATCCTTTATTCATCAATACTTTGCACCAAGAGGCACTTTACAATCCAATATAGGGGAGATGTTGTTATGAAACCAGCTCACAAAAACATAGAAAAAATAGATGAATGCCTTAGAAATAATCCTCTTCGAGGGGGCAACCTCATTTACATTACACAAATGAACAATTCTTAGATGATACAAATGACAAGACCTCCTTTCTATATATAGGAGTCTAAGGGGTCATAATACAATCAGAGCCGACATAAAAATAATAATGTAAGGGCACAATAATTACAATATTGGGCTTATATGGGGCACAATAATAACAATATGGGGACTACATGGGCACAACAATATAATAAGGGGGTTGTACTAACGACAATAAGGGTTTACACTAGTAGTATGGGGACCTAATAAATGTTGTAGTGTCCTTAAAAGAGTAAATATTTAAACATTGGCTCAATATGGGGTAGATGTTATAGTGTTTAAAAAATGAAAAATTAAGATCAATTAATAATAATAATAATAAATCATAATAAATCATAATATAAACTCAATTAGAAAAGTAGTAAAAGTAAAATCTATTCAATTCAATTTGTTTTATAGTAATCTTATTTTTTGCGCCAAGAGGCACTTTACAACCCAGTATAAGGGAGATGTTGTCACATTTAAAAAATAATAAAATAATACTTACATTAACCAATTAAAAAAAAAAGTAAGGACAAAAAAACAATGTTGGCCATAAATAAAATACTTCAATTTCGATCTTAATTTTATATCAATTTTATATAGATAAGTAAAAAATAAAACAAATCAACTTTTACATGAAGAATATATATAATTCATTGACTACTTAATATGGAGTTGATATATAACATTTAAAAATTATTAATTAAAATAAAAAGTTCAATATAAGTTAAGTTATAAACACGAGTGCATAAATGACTGGTAATGCCCATAGGCATCAATTGATAAACACTTACTACCTTATATATCTCACGTTGCTAAATTTAAAAAATACAAAATAAATAAATCATTAATATTCAATAAATTACAACTTTATTTTAAATTTTATTATTAATAACAAATAATATAAAAATTAATATAGATGTTAAACATATATACATTTACCCTGGATCTGGGTGGCATTTGAATACAGTTGTCTTGTTTGCATACATTGCCTCCATGCATGCTCACCACAAGTGGCGCTCATGCGCCTTTAATACTCCCATTTGGCCTGCAGATCCGTTAATCTCGATGACTCTTGATCATTTTTGTTATCTCTATGTACTTGGCCATCATGTGACATTTACGTCACAACCTACTTCCCCAACATTGGAGCGCATTCTGGTTATTTGACATGTTCATGCCTCTCTTCTCATCTGGATTTTTCTTGAAGTGACTTTGTCACTCACCTTGCCATACTCTTATATCCCTCCTAGAGAATCGTTGTTATTCCACCTATGCTTCTAAAATCCCCTTCCTCATCCCCCCACCAACAATAATGGTATGCAATCATGGATGTGTCATGCATGGAGGCAGTGGATGTGGTAGTGGGCGTCCCTGTCAAGTTGCAAGGTTTGATGATAACTCTGATATCTTTAACCCATATATCCTTGCGAGCATTCAACGCGATGTGGCTTCTCTAGAATCTAATGAAAGAACATGCCTTAGTGATGGGCATGGGGCCCTTAGAAATTTATTATCCAAACACTTATGGAAGAAACAACAAGCGAGAGAGGTAGCCATGAGGAAGGTTTTTGAAGCCAATGCGCAGGTTAGAAACCTTCACCAATCTTTGTGTCAATTGACCCACTACTTTGGCATCTACTTCCCTCTTGTCCCACTCTCCCCTTCCTCTTCTAGCTCCCAATACGATTCTAGCTCTCTGTCTATCTCACTCGCTTCTCCCTCCCCTTCCATATAAATTGATTATATGCAATTGCATGATCAAGCGAGCAAGGATGTTGCAAAGGTATTGGTGCAACAAGCTTCGAGCTCATATGGTTTCTTTACCATTGAGGAGCAGCCAGAAGAAGCAATAGCTCAATGGTAGACCAATAATGCTTTGGATGGCTCTGCCACTTATAAAGGAAAGCAAATCGTTTAAAATGTCAATCATGTCTTTATTAATGGATATTATGCTTAGCTCCTAGGAGAAACCTCACAGGAACTTTTGTATTTTGATAACTAGTTATGTATGTTATTCTCTATGGCTATGTCCATGGACTGAGCTTTCTTTGACTCATACTTTTACTCAGGGACCTTCTAGTTTCCCCATGGTGGGAAGTTGGTCCTAGAATTGTTCTCACTGACATTATTATGGCTTTG
The DNA here is from genome assembly GCA_000404065.3 of Pinus taeda. NCBI lineage: Eukaryota > Viridiplantae > Streptophyta > Pinopsida > Pinales > Pinaceae > Pinus > Pinus taeda. The sequence continues at coordinate 3,313 of APFE030823914.1, read as the reverse complement.
TAAATTTTATATATCTTTTTTGCTAATATGAAGTTCATGACTCGCTTACAAAACAAAACATATATAGATTTAAAAAAACATGGAAAAAGATTTTTAACCATGGAGATTTACCTCACTTTACCATAGAGAGATTCTGAATTTGTAAATAAACTTTGTTACAATACCATGACTTATCAATACGACATGCCCAAAGAACCATAACTCACTTGAGAAGACACTTGTTCACTTAACATTTTTTCTAATTAATCAATTTAATTAAAAGAGCATAACTACTTTGGAAATAAATGTCAACCTTTGAATTGTATATACTACTATGAATATTCTAGAATTCTTAGTATGTTAAATCTCTACCATCCACTTAATAGTTATTAGATTTAACTTCACATACACACACAAATATATATATTAACTAATAATGTCAATTTTTATTAAAATCCAGTAATACATTTCTAATAATATTCTTCTTATTTAAAATGTACTATTTAATGCAAAATATTTCTAAACATATAATTAATAAACACATAAAAACTTAATAAATCTATAATAAAAAATATATTTCTAACTATAGAAATTTCAAATATGTATGTGTGTGAGAAAAGTAAGATCCATTTGACCATAGAGATTAAAACAAGTGCTCCAAGGAAATTTACTCTAAAAATTATGCTCCCCCAAAAATTGCATAAAAAATTATAACTTACATTGATCAATGCTAAATTAAAAGTGGTCAATAGGAAAATCCAATTCTATAGTCTTGCTTTGGCAGGAATTAATAAATTGAGATGTGAAGTGGATAAATTAATTCCTTGCTTATGTACAAAGACTTGCATAAATTTTGGTGGGTAGTAACCACGAGTAAGCCTACACATTTAGAATTTTACTCCTACATAAGTACTAAAGAAAACATAAGTAAAGGTGGGAAGTAACTTTTGGTAAGTATATTTATTTACATCTTATTCCTATATTCTTTTATTGCTATGATCTACTCATACTAAGTTTTAGCTTAAACACTTAGATTGCCTCCCTAAACCCCTGTGTCCGCCTCCACCTATGTTTTCATCCCATGTCTATCTACCTATACATCCTAAATTTCAAATTGTAAAGTTGCATGTAAAATTTCTGCAATAGTGTGTTATATAGGGATTCGATGGTTGGATTCGGCACATTTATCTGCTTCATTTTCTTCATGGTATTGTGAGCTCAACCTCTTCAACACTCGCACTGACATTATCCCCTATTGTAGCACCACCCAAGGTGACCCTGGTTCAATCCCCGACAATGCCATCACTAGCTTCTCCTACTCCTACAACTTCCCCCCTTGTTGCTTCTCCCACTTTCTCCTTCTGGAGGGACCATTCCACCAAGTTGAACAGCCCCTCTTGCATCTCAAACACTAGAATCTAGCCTCATGATACAAGGTTGGACCATGCTCACCACATTACTACCATTTTGGAGAAGATGGATATCTCCAAAATAATGCTTGATAGTTTTTTCCTTCAATGTAGACACCTCCGTAGTTGTAAAAACTGATAAATTTGAGGATGTTGCATAGATTCTAGGAAAATGGGACTTCCAGGGGTCGATACCACTGCTCTCAATGATTTCTTTGTTGGGGTTTTCTTGAAGAGGTGGCAGATATTGGGCACTACTACCATGACATGAAACCCTCGACATTTGAATGGATGAAGAATATGCTCCCCAACCTCAGAGCCATCGTGTAGGAGATGATGAAAAGACAACACGATGGCTTCCACTTGAATATACTCTCCATGAATAGTTTCTCCATAGTCGAAATAATTGATAATTGATGTAAAACCAGAGCTCGAATGCTTGAACAAGGCCTCGACTATGGTCGAGAATTGAATTAAGTGTGAGTGGAGGAGTTTGAATTTTGGTAAGTTATCCTCGAACCTGTTATCACTCAGGTTGTTCCCCGCTTCCTAAAGGGAATACGGCCGAGGTAACCGCTAACCAATCTTTTAGTTACAGGTCCTAGCCTACCTGTAACCAGAGAGGGCTCTCTCTGTATGATTTAGCTTTATTTGGTGGATGATTTTAGGCTAGTTATAGTATGCTGTTTTGTTTGGGTTTGGTGGGTTGGTGAATTCAAACAGAGTTAGGGTATAGATTACAGAACAGTTTGATCCATTGGGCAATGGAGTTCAGGTAGTGTGCTGCTGAAGTAGGTTTTTTCAAGGCAGAGTGTTGCTGCAAAGCGAGATAGGCATCTGTGGAACAATTTTTTAGATTTTGTGATGAAGTTATGGAATTAGTGAGTGAAAGGCAATTGAGAATCTTTCACTATGCTAACAAAGGAAAAATTAAAGTATTGCTTAAAAGCAGTTAAGAATTCTTAAACAATATTCACAATGATAGAATTAGTTTAGACATGAGCAATTAAGAATTCATATCCATGGCTAATCCAGAAGAAAACATATTAAGAAATAGAGATTGAGCATAGGGTGTATTCAAACAAATCCTAAGCTATTCTTTTTCTCTATTTTTTATGATCATGAACATATATGAATTTTGGCATACATAGAAAAACAAGAACACAGTTCAAAAATTACTTATTGTTCCAGCAAATGACACAGGAATTCTGCAACACAAAAGAGCCATTCATTTCCACCTTCAGACAACATAAGAACCAGGAACTCCACCAACCATTTGTATTAGCAAAATGTCTCAAGTATACAATAGAGCTCTTCTGAAAGAGTTTCACTACAACCGACCCTCAATACGTTCTTTGAGGGGATATATATATAAAAATAGGATACAAAATATCTCAATAGTGAGTTATTGTGCAATAAATTGCACCACCAACTCTCTTACAAAAAGTAAATGAAAGAAATAACTACAACATTTAATGTTGAGATGGCAGCTATCTTTTTGTCAAACAACTTTTGACTTTTTGGCTCAGGGAAGTTGGCTGTAGCTATGCATTTAATTTTGCGTTAGTTGAGCTTGCTGTCTGAGTGCTTTGGTGAGTCACTGTACGGATGCTTCCTGTGATACCTGCGTGCTGATTTGTCTGCTGACTTGTACTGTGACTGAGATCTGAATTTTCACAAAAAGGAATAATATGATGGGATCACCTGGGTAGAATTTCCAGATTGCCTGCCACCAATCAGTTGAAGGTAGCTGATGCCTCCTTATTTTTACCAGTGTTTCATCTGCTTCTGTATATCTGTAGAAGTTTGGAGGCACCTCAAACAGATGATTTATCTCATGCTCAATAAAAAATAGATTTTCTAATTTTTCATACAGAGACTGCCCAGAGGGAGGCCCTGCTTCTTCTGTGGAGCTGTTGGATGCT